>ML395904.1:14787-155662 GCA_005239525.1 Nicotiana knightiana | reverse complement strand
TCTTGTTCGAGTGTTCTCATAAATGAGCGGGTGTTCATAATTTGTAAATTTTACCCAATTTCGAAATGTGGGTCCGGGGTACTTTATGGGCGATTTTCCTAATTTCGCGTCTTAGCTTCGAATTTATTAGTTAAACTAGTTGCTTGTAGTATTATTTACACGATGCTATTGATTTGATTAGATTTGGTCCATTTGGAGTCGGATACTCGTGGCACGAACATGATTTCAAGTTTCATCTGAGCGGTTGAGGTAAGTATCTTGCCTAACTTTGTGTGGGGGAATTACCCCTTAGGATTAGAGTCTTCTATGTTGGTTTTTGTCAGTGTACGCGAGGTGACGAGTGTGTGCTCGTNGAAGTTTGAAATTTGTCATTCTATTCTCTCACAGATGGTGAGGACACGAACCGCGGTTCCTGATCATGTTACCCCAAGACAGATGTCGCTGGGGACAGAGGTCGAGGTCGACGAAGAGCACGTGCCGCAGTTAGGCCATCTACTAGAGCAGCCTTTGAGGAGCCACCAACAGTTCCAGTTGGGGGGGGGGCAGGCACCGGAGGCGCCTGTTATTACGCCTGGACTTCCNGCTCGTACTTATTTGTAGAAGGTTGACCTTTTAGGGTTCTTAGGTCCTTATATTTACCTTGTATGAAGTTGTTCTTGATACGCTTGAGTCCTTATTTACTTGTTTCCCCTCTACATGCTTTGATTAGAGCTAATTGCTTTAGGATCCACCCTTACTGCCTACTTGACTCTGATTTGACTTAACCAAAGGTTTTACCTCTCTATCATCATGCTATATTTTTCATAAACTACCTATAATTAATTAAATTATTTGATATCCCTAAAAATTTGCTTAACCTCATAAGCGGTTTAGATAACTTATATCTTAGTCGACTTGTCCTTACTTGGAATTATTTGACTTGTGTTGTCTTCTTATTGTTGACTTGAGTTTGTGATTGTTGCTTGTCTTGTTTTTCCCTGATCAAGTTTTTCCCTTTTCACTTAGTATTATGTTCCATGATTATCCCTTGTGAACGATGTTCTATTGTTTCTCTCTGAATTGAAGTTCTTGTATTGATTTATTCGCCGTATCTTTTCTCATTGTCATGGTTGCTTTGTATTTGATGCGGTGATGTACGAATCTTCCGCCGTGCTATAATTGTTGTTTTTGGTTGTTGCGCTTCATATTTAAATTTGGGAACTACGGACGTATTCTGGGAGATCACCCCTGTACTACATATTTACTTTGGGACAACGGACGTATTCCGGGAGATCCCCCCTGTACTGCATATTTACTTTGGGACTACAGACGTATTCCGGGAGATCCCCCTGTACTGCATATTTACTTTGGGACTACGGACGTATTCCGGGAGATCCCATTGTACTGCATATTTACTTTGGCACTACAGACGTATTCCGGGAGATCCCCAGCATTGCATATTGTTTTGGGACTACAGACGTATTTCGGGAGATCCTCTGTATTGTGTGATAAATTCAGAACTACGGGACGGGATTCCGGCAGACTTTATCAAAGGAATTATGTTTGAAAGACAATTATTTGGAAAGTCCAATTTGAAAACAATTACCTTGAGTAAAACTATGTTTGAAGGATATTCCTTTGGAAAAAGAATATTTGAAAAATGTTCATGTTAAACAAAACTATGTTGAATGATATCCCTTTGGAAAAGAATATCTGAAAAATGCTTATGTTAAATAAAACTATTTTGAAGGATATCCCTTTGGAAAAGAATATTTGGAAAATGTTTATGCTAAAGAAAACTAAGTTTAAAGGACACTTTCTTGGGAGAAGTATATTTGAAAAGATTTCATCTTGAAGAAAAGTATGTCTGAGAGAAATCTCTTGGAAAAATTATATTTCAAAAGAATTTCCCTTTAAAAAGGATATTACCTTAATGCTTTCAATATAGAAACTTGTGGGTGAAAGTTTACACTCGAAGATTTTAACCATTTTAATGGTATTTGTGGCTAAGGCCTAGTGTGGAGACTAGTGCAGTGTTGAGTTACTACTTGTCCTTATTGTGTTGTGATTTTTGGACTTGGGCTGTGTTCCCGTCCATCCATTCTTTGTATTATTATGATGTTCCATCGTTATTTGCTGTATTTCTATCTGCATTGTAGTTGTTATGTTTTTAATTATATTGTGTAGTCATTACATAGGTGTCATGCCCTGTCATTCCTATATTTATGCCTGTTAATTTATTAGACCAGTGGGTGGCTTGACTAGACCTCGTCACTACTTCACTGAGGTTACCCTTGATACTTACTGTGCACTGCTGTGGTGTGCTCATTTTACACTTCTGCGCATTTTTGTGCAGATCCAGGTATCGATTGTTAGTAGCTGTGCGGGTTCTTGCTGAGGAGACTCAAGGTAAACCTATCGTCGTGTTCGCAGGCTTCATAGTCACCTTCATATTATGTATTTACACTGTTTTACTTACTTCCGAATAGTTGTATATAGAAGTTGTAGTAAACTTTATAGAGCTTATGACTTGTACTACCGGGTTTTGGGAATATGCATTGTGTAAAGGAATTCTTTATTTAAAAAAAAATATATTTGATTTTTGCTTATTATTATTGCTATTCTATGAGTATTAGGCTTACCTAGTCATTAAGACTAGGTGCCATCACGATACCCAACAGAGGGTAATTTGGGTCGTGACAAGTTGGTATCAGAGCTCTAGGTTCATAGGTGTTATGAGTCATAAGCGAGTTTAGTAGTCTTGCGGATCGGTGCGGAGACGTCTGTACTTATCTCCGAGAGGCTACCAAACTATTAGGACAATTCCATTTTTTTATTCCTATCGTGCGAGTTCATTGACCTTGAAGTTTGAAATTTGTCATTCTATTCTCTCACAGATGGTGAGGACACGAACCGCGGTTCCTGATCATGTTACCCCAAGACAGATGTCGCTGGGGACAGAGGTCGAGGTCGACGAAGAGCACGTGCCGCAGTTAGGCCATCTACTAGAGCAGCCTTTGAGGAGCCACCAACAGTTCCAGTTGGGGGGGGGGCAGGCACCGGAGGCGCCTGTTATTACGCCTGGACTTCCGGAGACTTTAGCACAGTTCCTGAGCATGTTTGGTACATTGGCTCAGGCAGGGGTATTTCAGGTTGCACCAGTTACTTCACCGACCGGGGGAGGAGCCCAGACTCCCACCGTCCACACTCCAGAGCAGCGAGTTGACGTTGGTCTGGGTCTAGGTGTCATAGTGACACAGCCTATGGTTCTAGTTCAGCTCATGGTCAGAGCAGCAACATCTAAGGGAGAGCAGCTTAGATTCGCAAGGTTTAAGAGATATAACCCTCATACATTCAGCGGATTGGCTTCAGAGGGTGCACAGGGTTTTCTAGAGGAGTGCCATAGCATCCTCCGCACCTTGGATATTGTTGAGACGAGTGGGGTTGCTTTTACCACGTTCCAGCTTTAGGGAGCAGCTTATCAGTGGTGATGGGCATATGAGCTGTGTAGCCCGGCCGAGTCAACTTCACTTACATGGGGTCAGTTTTTAGAGATGTTCTTGAGAGAGTATTTACCTCAGTCCCTTCAGGATGCACGGCACGCAGAGTTTGAGCAACTGCGCCTGGGCACTATGTCAGTATTAGAGTATGCCATCAGATTCAGTGATTTGGCCAGGCATGCATCTGCCTTAGTCGCTACAGTTTGAGGGATAGTCCGTAGATTCATTGAAGGGCTAAGGCATGATATTCGTTACAACATGGCTCAAGAGTTGGAGTCATATGTTTCATTTCATCAGGTGGTAGGGATCGCTCGCCGGTTAGAGGGCATGTGGGACCAGGAGCGAGAGGAAAAAACGAGATCAGGAGAGAAAGTCCATGGAGGCGAGGAGGCATCGCAGACCGGAGAGATATGCTGGTCCTTATTTTGGAGGTAGGGTGAATCATGGTAGAGGTTTTGTGGGTCAACTAGTTCAGTTTGCATTACCGGCTTCGCATGGGGTTCCAGGTACTCGTAGGTCTCAGAGTACTCGTATCGCACAGTTTCCACAACCACGCTAGCAGAGAGGTTGTTTTGACTGTGGAGATACCAGTCATAGGGTGAGAGATTGTCCCAGGCTCCGGGCAGCTGTGTTACAGCAGGCATTCAGGTGAGTAGAGGGCGCCAAGAGAGGGAGGCCCGGTCTGTTGATGTGTTTTGTATAGTAGGTTGGAGGCCGTTGCACCAGATGTTTTCTACATGCATGTTTTGGTTTGTTACAGAGGGGCACCATTTGTATTTCATTATAGCTCTGTTGGTCGGGACTAGTTCCCTCATTTATCGTTTTGTTTATGAGTGGGTTTCATGCTTTTCACTCTATTTTAGTGTTTGCTCCTATTGGGAGATTCGGTGAGTGGTAGCCCGTGTCTATTGTTTGTTTCTATTCATTACTGAGAGATATGAGACTAGTAGTAAGTTTCTGTTGTACAGTACGGTAGGCTTGATGTGATTCCTGAGTATAGCGGTTGCGAGCTGTGATTTTTATGCTCCAACGATGTGGGAACCAGTATGTTGTTGTATTTTTTTGAAGGAAGTGACCTAGTGAAAAGTTCCAGTTGGTGGGGGTGTAAATCCTATTAGAGATTTAGAGTTGAGGGAGAAACCCTCGTGATTTCATGTGATTTGAAGTGTTCGAATCGGGCTGTGTACTGTGATATAAGTTATACTAGGATGGGATCCTTGTAATTTGTTCATGTTCTTTAATTCCTTCCTTGTTATGTTGTTGTGTAAGTTAGCATTGATAGAGAGTTGTGCCTGTCGGGCTTGTTTTATAGTTTCCTTATGTGTTCTTCCTTTCATATTTAGTCATTTTCGTTCTGTGCTCCTTGAGTTTTATCTTGTTGGTTGTGTTCCAGTTGGTGTTAGTTGTGGCTTGGTGAGTAGGGTGTCAAAGTTATGAGGTGTTCGTGTTTCTTGCATTATTATCGGAGTGATGAAGGTTGGGAATAGAGTTCTATCGGATATGAGGCTAATTGTCGGTGTTAAGTTGATTTTGGGCAGCTATTGTGATCAGAAGTGTTATCAAGGGCCTATGTGTGGTGCGTTATGTTGTGTGGATGTACCTTGTGGGTGTAGGAATGAGTTGCTGCAGCTGGTTGAGGCTGATACCGGATATGGATTTAGAGTCGGGCATTTTGTAGTAGGGAGAAGGTGAGAAATTGGGGTATGAGGCTTATCAGTGTTGGTAGGAAGGCTAAATTGCAGTTGTTATGGTGTCGTCAGTCTTATGTAGATTGGGGTGACGTGGGATCACCCGCGGGTGTGTGTTTGAAGTGTGCATTCAGTGATTGGATGAGTACGAGGTGAATCTTGGCACGTTCGAGGACGAACATTTGTTTTAAGAGGGGGAGAATGTAATGACCCGACCGGTCGTTTTGAGAATTTAAGCTCCGTTCGGTGGTGTAAGGTCTTGAAAAGCTTCGTATTATGTATATCGACTTGTGTGCATGGTTGAATTCAGTTACCCGATGATTCAGAGTCGAATTGGAAGAAGGACTGTTGTTGTGGAAGTTTAAACGGTGAAGTTTTGACCGAAATTTGGCTTTTTATGTAAACGGCTCCGGAACGAGTTATGGATGATGTTAGCAGCTCCGTATGGTAGTTTGGGCCGAGGAGCGCGACCAGAATGTGTTTTTAAGGTCTGTGGTAGATTTAGGCTTGAATTGGCGAAAGTTAGATTTTCGGTGATTTCGGCCGATAGGTGAAATCTTGATATCGAGCCCGGAATGGTATTTCGGAAGTGGATGCAGGTTCGTAGTGTCATTTGTGAACTATGTGTCAAATTTGAGGTTATTCGGGCTAGTTTTGACGTGTTTTGACATCGGTTGTGGATTTTGGAAAATTTCATAAGTTCTTAGGCTTGAATCCATACATAATTGGCAATTTTGATGTTATGTGGTGTGTATTGAAGGCTCGACTAATTTTCGATAAGGTATTAGGACTGGTTGGTAAGTTTGGTTGAGGTCCCGGGGGCCTCAGGGATGTTTCGGATGTTCAACGGGATGATTTTGGGCTTAGGAACTAGCTGAAGCATTTGCTGGTTCTGGTGGTGCCCACCTGCGGATAGGGAGCCGCATGTGCGGACACGCAGGTGCGCTGGAGGGCTTCACAGGTGCGTCTTTGGTCAAGGGCAGCCAGGCTCGCAGGTACAAACGGGGTTCGCAGGTGCGGAGCCGCAAATACGGCCTAGTGATTGCAGGCGCGGCCCTAGTTCATTTAGTGAGTTTATGCACCTGCGATGTATTTTCCGCAGGTGCGGAACTGCAGGTGCGGTCCGATTAGCCGCAGGTGCGGTCATCGTTGGGCAGAGAGTTTATATTTGTGGGTTTTCACTCTATTTTTTATTTTGAGCTCGGGAGAAGGCAATTCTTTGACGGATTTTCAGAGGAATCTTGTGGGGTAATGATTTCTTGCTCGAATTTGGTTTTATTGCATTAACTTATTGTGGTTTTCCTCATTAAATCAAGGAATTTGAGAGTAAAAGTTTGGACATGGGAGATAAGTTCCCCAATTAAAAATCCGAGATTTGAGTGAGATTTTGACAATGGATTTTGATGATTCTTGTTCGAGTGTTCTCATAAATGAGCGGGTGTTCATAATTTGTAAATTTTACCCGATTTCGAGACGTGGTCTCGGGGTACATTATGGGCGATTTTCCTAATTTCGCGTCTTAGCTTCGAATTTATTAGTTAAACTAGTTGCTTGTAGTATTATTTACACGATGCTATTGATTTGATTAGATTTGGGCCATTTGGAGTCGGATACTCATGGCAAGAACGTGATTTCAAGTTTGATCCGAGCGGTTGAGGTAAGTATCTTGCCGAAATTTGTGTGGGGCAATTACCCCTTAGGATTAGAGTCTTCTATGTTGGTTTTTGTCAGTGTACACGAGGTGACAAGTGTGTGTTCGGACTTATTTGTATAAGGTTGACCATTTGGGGTTCTTAGGTCCTTATATTTACCTTGTATGAAGTTGTTCTTGATATGCTTGAGTCCTTATTTGCTAGTTTCCCCGCTACATGATTTGATTATAGCTAATTGCTTTAGGATCCACCCTTACTGCCTACTTGACTTAACCAAAGGTTTTACCTCTCTATCATCATGCCATATTTTTCATAAACTACCTATAATTAATTAAATTGTTGGATATCCCTAAAAATTTGCTCAATCTCATAAGGGGTTTAGATAACTTATATCTTAGTCGACTTGTCCTTACTTGGAATTATTTGACTTGTGTTGTCTTCTTATTGTTGACTTGAGTTTCTAGATTGTTGCTTGTCGTGTTTTTCCCTAATCAAGTTGTTCCCTTTACACTTAGTATTTTGTGCCGTGATTATCCCTTGTGAACGATGTTCTATTGTTTCTCTGTGAATTGAAGTTCTTGTATTGATTTATTCGTCGTATCTTGTGTCATTGTCATGGTTGCTTTGTATTTGATGTGGTGATGTACGAATCTTCCGCCGTGCTATAATTGTTGTTTTTGGTTGTTGCACTGTATATTTAAATTTAGGGACTACATGCGTATTCTGGGAGATCCCCCCTCTACTGCATATTCACTTTGGGACTACAGACGTATTCCGAGAGATCCCCCTGTACTGCATATTTAATTTGGGTCTACGGACGTATTCCGGGAGATCCCCCTGTACTGCATATTTACTTTGGGACTACGGACGTGTTCCGGGAGATCCCCCTGTACTGCATATTTACTTTGGGACTACGGACATATTCCGGGAGATCCCATTGTACTGCATACTTTGGGACTACAGACGTATTCCGGGAGATCCCCCTGTACTGCATATTTACTTTGGGACTACGGACATATTCCGGGAGATCCCATTGTACTGCATACTTTGGGACTACAGACGTATTCCGGGAGATCCCCCAACATTCCATATTGTTTTGAGACTACAGACGTATTCCAGGAGATCCTCTGTATTGTGTGATAAATTCGGAACTACGGGACGGAATTCCGGCAGACTTTATCAAAGGAATTATGTTTGAAAGACAATTAATTGGAAAGTCCAATTTGAAAACAATTACCTTGAGTAAAACTATGTTTGAAGGACATTCCTTTGGAAAAAGAATATTTTAAAAATGTTCATGTTAAACAAAACTATGTTGAATGATATCCATTTGGAAAATAATATTTGAAAATGCTTATGTTAAATAAAACTATTTTGAAGGATATCCCTTTGGAAAAGAATATTTGGAAAATGTTTATGTTGAAGAAAACTATGTTTAAAGGACACTTTCTTTGGAGAAGTATATTTGAAAAGCTTTTATCTTTAAGAAAACTATATCTGAGAGACATCTCTTGGAAAAATTATATTTTAAAAGAATTTTCCTTTAAAAAGGATATTACCTTAAAGATTACAATATAGAAACTTGCGGGTGAAAGTTTACACTCGAAGATTTTGACCATTTTAATGGTATTTGTGGCGAAGGCCTAGTGTGGAGACTAGTGCAGTGTTGAGTTACTACTTTTCCTTATTGTGTTGTGATTTTTGGACTTGGGCTGTGTTCCCTTCCATCCATTCTTTGTATTATTATGATGTTCCGTCGTTAATTGCTGTATTTCCTTCCGCATTGTAGTTGTTATGTTGTTAATTATATTGTGTAGTCATTAGATAGGTCTCATGCCCTGTCATTCCTATATTTATGCATGTTAATTTATTAGACCAGTGGGTGGCTTGACTAGTCCTCGTCACTACTTCACTGAGGTTAGTCTTGATACTTATTGGGCACCGCTGTGGTGTGGTCACTCTACACTTCTGCACATTTTTGTGCAAATCCAGGTATCGATCGTTAGTAGCTGTGCGGGTTCTTGCTAAGGGGAATCAAGGTAAACCTGTCGTCGCGTTCGCAGGCTTCGAAGTCACCTTCATATTCTGTATTTACACTGTTTTACCTACTTCCGAACAATTGTATTAGTAAACTTTATAGAGCTTATGACTTGTACTACCGGGTTTTGGGAATATGCATTACGTAAAGGAAGTCTTTATTTCAAAAAAAATATATTTGATTTTTGTTGCTATTCCATGAGTATTAGGCTTACCTAGTTTTTAAGACTAGGTGCCATCACGATACCCAACAGAGGGTAATTTGGGTCGTGACAAGTTGGTATCAGAGCTCTAGGTTCATAAGTGTTACGAGTCATAAACGAATTTAGTAGTCTTGCCGATCGGTGCAGAGACGTCTGTATTTATCTTCGAGAGGCTACCGAACTAGTAGGACAATTCCATTTCTTTCATTCTTATCGTGCGAGTTCATTTACTTTGAAGTTTTAAATTTGTCATTCTATTCTCTCACAGATGGTGATGACACGAGCCGCGATTCCTGATGATGTTACCCGCGAGACAGATGTCGCTAGGGACATAGGCTGAGGTCGACGAAGAGCACGTGCCATAGTTAGGCAACCTACTAGAGCAGCCTTTGAGGAGCCACCAACAGTTCCAGTTGGGGGGCAGGCACTGGAGGCGCTTGTTGTTACCCCTGTACTTCAGAGACTTTAGCACAGTTCCTGAGCATGTTTGGTACATTGGCTAAGGAAAGGGTATTTCAGGTTGCACCAGTTACTTCATCGACCGGTGGAGGAGCCCAGACTCCCACCGTCCACACTCTTGAGCAGCGAGTTCACGTTGGTCCGGGTCCAGGTGTCATAGTGACACAACCTGTGGTTCTAGTTTAGCTCATGGTCAGAGCAGCAACATCTGAGGGAGAGCAGCTTGGATTCACAAGGTTCAAGAGATATAACCCTCCTACATTCAGTGGATTGGCTTCAGAGAGTGCACAGGGTTTTCTAGAGGAGTGCCATAGAATCCTCCGCACCTTAGATATTATTGAGACGAGTGGGGTTCCAGCTACTCGTAGGTCTCAGAGTACTCGTATCGCACAGTTTCCACAACCACGCCAGCAGAGAGGTTGTTTTGACTGTGGAGATACTAGTCACAGGGTGAGAGATTGTCCCAGGCTCTGGAAAGATGAGTTACATCAGGGCATTCAGGTGAGTAGAGGGCGCCCAAGACGAGGAGGCGCGGTCCGTTGATGTGTTTTATATAGTAGGATGTAGGCCGTTGCGCCAGATGTTATCGTACAGGTATGTTTTTGTTTGTTACAGAGGGGCACCATTTGTATTTCATTATAGTTCTATTGGTCGGGACAAGTTCCCTCATTTGTCATTTCGTTTATGAGTGGGTTTCATGCGTTGCACTCTATTTTAGTGTTTGCCTGTTGGGAGATTCGGTGAGTGGTAGCCCGTGCCTATTGTTTGTTTCTATTCATTATTGAGAGATATGAGACTAGTAGTAATTTCTTTTTGTCTAGTACGGTAGGCTTGATGTGATTCCTGAGTATAGTGGTTGCGAGGTGTGATTCTTATGCTCCACCGGTGTGGGAACCAGTACGTTGTTGTATTTTTGTTGAAGTAAGTGACCTAGTGAAAAGTTCCTGTTGGTGGGGTATAGATCCTATTATCGATTTAGAGTTGAGGGAGAAACCCTCGTGATTTCATGTGATTTGAAGTGTTCGAATCGGGCTGTGTACCGTGATATAATTTATACCAGGATGGGTCCTTGTAATTTGTTCATGTGCTTTAATTCTTTCCTTGTTATTTTGTTGTGTAAGTTAGTATTGATAGAGAGTTGTGCCTTTCGGGCTTGTTGGATAGTTTCCTTATGTGTTACTCCTTTCATATTCAGTCATTTTCGTTCTGTGCTCCTTGAGTTTTATTTTGCGGGTTGTGTGCTTGTTGGTGTTAGTTGTGGCTTGGTGATTCAGGTGTCAAAGTTATGAGGTCTTCGTGTTTCTTGCATTATTATCAGTGTGATGAAGGTTGGAAATAGAGTTCTATCGGATATGAGACTAATTGTCGGTGTTGAGTTGATTTCGGGCTGCTATTGTGATCAGAAGTGTTATTAAGGGCCTATGTGTGGTGCTTTATGTTGTGTGGCCGTACCTTGTGGGGGCATGCATGAGTTGATGCAGCTGGTTGAGGCTGATACCAGATATGGATTTAGAATCGAGCCTTTTGTAGTAGGAGAAGGTGAGGAATTGGGGTATGGGGCTTATCAGTGTTGGTAGGAAGGCTAAATTGCTGTTGTTATGCTGTCGTCAGTCTTATATAGATTAGGGTGATGTGGGATCACCCGCGGGTGTGTGTTGGAAGTGTGCATTCAGTGATTGCATGAGTTCGAGGTGAATCTTAGCACGTTCGAGGACGAACGTTTGTTTTAAGAGGGGGAGAATGTAACAACCTGACCGGTCGTTTTGAGAATTTAAGCTCCGTTCGGTGGCATAAGGTCTTGAACAACTTCGTATTATGTATATCGACTTGTGTACATGGTTGAATTTAGTTACCAGATGATTCAGAGTCGAATTGAAAGAAGGACTATTGTTGTGGAAGTTTAAACAATGAAGTTTTTACCGAAATTTGACTTTTTATGTAAACGGCTCCGTAACGAGTTATGGATGATGTCAACATATCCGTATGGTATTTTGTGTTGAGGAGCACGACCGGAATGTGTTTTCGAGTTCTGTGTTAGATTTAGGCTTGAATTGGCGAAAGTTAGATTTTCGTTAATTTCTGCCGATAGTGAAATCTTGATATCGAGCCCGGAATGGAATTCCTGAAGTGGCTGTAGGTTCGTAGTGTCATTTGTGACCTGTGTGTCAAATTTGAGGTCATTCGGTCTAGTTTTGACGTGTTTTGGCATCGGGTGTGGATTTTGGAAAATTTCATAAGTTCTTAGGCTTGAATCCATGCATAATTGGCAATTTTAATGTTATGTGGTGTGTTTTGAAGGCTTGACTAAGTTTTGATAAGGTATTAGGACTAGTTGGTAAGTTTTGTTGAGGTCCCGGGGGCCTCGGGGATGTTTCGGATGCTCAACGGGATGATTAGGCTTAGAACTAGCTGAAGCAGTTGCTGGTTCTGGTGTTTCGCACCTGCGGATGGGGAGCCGCAGGTACGGACACGCAGGTGCGGTGGAGAGCGTCGCAGGTGCGGAGCCCAGATGCGGCCTAGTGATCGCAGGTGCGGCCCCAGTTCATTTAGTGATTTTTCGCACATGTGATGTATTTTCCGTAGGTGCGGGACTGTTGGTGTGGTCCAATTAGCCGCAGGTGCGGTCATCGCTGGGCAGAGAGTTTATATTCGTGAGTTTGTTCATTTTCACTCCATTTTTAATTTGAGCTCGGGAGAAGGCGATTCTTTGACAGATTTTCAGAGGAATCTTGTGGGTAATGATTTCTTACTCGAATTTGGTTTTATTGCATTAATCTATTGTGGTTTTCCTCATTTAATCAAGGAATTTGAGAATTAAAGTTTTGAAATCGAAAAAAAGTTCCCCAATTGAAAATCCGACATTTGAGTGAGATTTTGACGTCGGAATTTTATGATTCTTGTTCGAGGGTTCTCATAAATGAGTGGGTCTTCATAATTTGTAAATTTTACCCGATTTCGAGACGTGGGCCCGGGATACTTTATCGGCGATTTTCCTAATTTCGTGTCTTAGCTTCGAATTTATTAGTTAAAATAGTTGCTTGTAGTATTATTTACACGATGCTATTGATTTGATTAGATTTCGGCCATTTGGAGTCGGATACTCGTGGCAAGAACGTGATTTCAAGTTTGATCCGAGCGGTTGAGGTAAGTATCTTGCCTAACCTTGTGTGGGGGAATTACCCCTTAGGATTTGAGTCTTCTATGTTGTTTTTTTTCTGTGTACGCGAGGTGACGAGTGTGTGCTCGGACTTATTTTTAGAAGGTTGACCTTTTAGGGTTCTTAGGTTCTTATATTTACCTTGTATGAAGTTGTTCTTGATATGCTTGAGTCCTTATTTTCTAGTTTCCCCTCTACATGCTTTGATTAGAGCTAATTGTTTTAGGATCCACCCTTACTGCCTACTTGACTTTGATTTGACTTAACCAAAGGTTTTACCTCTCTATCATCATGCTATATTTTTCATAAAGTACCTAGAATTAATTAAATTGTTGGTTATCCCTCAAAATTTGCTCAACCTCATAAGGGGTTTAGATAACTTATATCTTAGTCGACTCGTCCTTACTTTGAATTATTTGACTTGTGTTGTCTTCTTATTGTTGACTTGAATTTGTGGATTGTTTCTTGTCTTGTTTTTCCCTTATCAATTTGTTCCCTTTACACTTAGTATTCTGTGCCATGATTATCCCTTGTGAACGATACTCTACTATTTCTCTGTGAATTGAAGTTCTTGTATTGATTTACTCGTCGTATCTTGTGTCATTGTCATGGTTGCTTTGCATTTGATGTGGTGATGTACGAATCTTCCGCCGTGCTATAATTGTTGTCCATGGTTGTTGCACTGCATATTTAAATTTGGGGACTACAGGCGTATTCTGGGAGATCCCCCCTGTACTGCATATTTACTTTGGGATTACGGACGTATTCTGGGAGATCCCCTTGTGCTGCATATTTACTTTGGGACTACAGACGTATTTCGGGAGATCCCCTTGTACTGCATATTTACTTTGGGACTACGGACGTATTCCTAGAGATCCCCCTGTACTGCATATTTACTTTGGAACTACGGACGTATTCTGGGAGATCCCCTTGTACTGCATATTTACTTTGGGACTACAGACGTATTCCGGGGATCCCCCTGTACTACATATTTACTTTGGGACTATAGACGTATTCCGAGAGATCCCCCTGTAATGCTTATTTTCTTTGGGACTACAGACGTATTCAGGAGATCCCCCACCACTGCATATTTTTTTGGGACTACGGACGTATTCTGGGAGGTCCTCTCTATTGTGTGATAAATTCGGAACTACGGGACGGGATTGCGGTAGACTTTATGAAAGGAATTATGTTTGAAAGACAATTATTTGAAAAGTCCAATTTGAAAACAATTACCTTGAGTAAAATTATGTTTGAAGGACATTCCCTTGGAAAAAGAATATTTGAAAAATGTTCACGTTAAACAAAACTATGTTGAAGGATATCCCTTTGGAAAAGAATATTTGAAAATGCTTATGTTAAATAAAACTATGTTGAAGGATATACCTTTGGAAAAGAATATTTGGAAAATGTTTATGTTGAAGAAACCTATGTTTAAAGGACACTTTCATTGGAGAAGTATATTTGAAAAGATTTTATCTTGAAGAAAACTATGTCTGAGAAACATCTCCTGGGAAAATTATATTTCAAAAGAATTTCCCTTTAAAAAGGATATTACCTTAAAGCTTTCAATATAGAAACTTGCGGGTGAAAGTTTACACTCGAAGATTTTGACCATTTTAATGGTATTTGTGGCTAAGATCAAGTGTGGAGACCAGTGCAGTGTTGAGTTACTACTTGTCCATATTGTGTTGTGATTTTCGGACTTGGGCTGTGTTCCCGTCCATCCATTCTGTGTATTATTATGATATTCCATCGTTAATTGCTTTATTTCCTTCCACATTGTAGTAGTTATGTTGTTAATTATATTGTGTAGTCATTAGATAGGTGTCATGCCCTGTCATTCCTATATTTATGCCTGTTAATTTATTAGACCAGTGGGTGGCTTGACTAGTCCTCGTCACTACTTCACTGAGGTTAGTCTTGATACTTTATGGGCACCACTATGGTTTGCTTATTCTACACTTCTGCACATTTTTGTGCAGATCCAGGTATCGATCGTTAGTAGCTGTGCGGGTTCTTTGCTGAGGAGATTCAAGGTAAACCTGTCGTCGCGTTCGCACGCTTCTGAGTCACCTTCCTATTCTGTATTTACACTATTTTACTTACTTCCGAATAGTTGTATTTAGAAGTTGTAGTAAACTTTATAGAGCTTATGACTTGTACTACCGGGTTTTGGGAATATTCATTGTGAAAAGGAATTCTTTATTTCCAATTTTTTTTTTGATTTTTTTAATTATTGTTTCTATTCCATGAGTAGTAGGCTTACAGAGTCCTCAAGACTAGGTGCCATCACGATATGGATTGGTGGGTAATTTGGGTCGTGACAAGTTGATATCAGGGCTCTAGGTTCATAGGTGTTATGAGTCATAAGCCAGTTTAGTAGAGTCTTGCGGAGACGTCTGTACTTATCTTTGAGAGGCTAAAGAACGATTAGGACAATTCCATTTCTTTCGTTCCTATCGTGCGAGTTCATTGACCTTGAAGTTTGAAATTTGTCATTCTATTCTCTCACAGATGATGAGGACACGAGCCGTAGTTCTTAATAATGTTACCCCCGAGACATATGTCGCTAGGGAAAGAAGCCAAGGTCGACGAAGAGCACGTGCCGCGGTTAGGCCACCTACTAGAGAAGCCTTTGAGGAGCCACCAACAGTTCCAGTTGGGGGGCAGGCACCGGAGGCGCCTGTTGTTACCCCTGGACTTCAGGAGACTTTAGCATAGTTCCTGAGCATGTTTGGTACACTGGTTCAGGTAGGGGTATTTCAGGTTGCACCAGTTACTTCACCGACCGGGGGAGGAGCCCAGACTCCCACCTTCCACACTTCAGAGCAGCACGTTGGTCCGGGTCCAGGTGTCATAGTGACACAGCCTACTGTTCTAGTTTAGCTCATGGTCGGAGCAACAACATCTGAGGGAGAGCAGCTTAGACTCACAAGGTTCAAGAGATATAACCATCCTACATTCAGCAAATTGGCTTCAGAGAGTGCATAGGGGTTTCTAGAGAAGTGCCATAGAATCCTCCGCACCTTGGATATTATTGAGATGAGTAGGGTTTCTTTTACCACGTTCCAGCTTCAGGGAGAAGCTTATTAGTGGTAGCAGGCATATGAGCTGTGTAACCCGACCGAGTCAGCTTCACTTACATGGGGTCAGTTTTTAGAGATGTTCTTGAGAGAGTTTGTACCTCAGCCACTTCTGGATGCATGGCGCGCGGAGTTTGAGCAGCTGCGCCAGGGCACTATGTCAGTATTAGAGTATGCCATCAGATTCAGTGATTTGGCCAGGCAAGCACATGCCTTAGTCGCTACAGTTAGAGGGCGAGTCCGTAGATTCATTGAAGGGCTCATGCATGATATTCGGTACAGCATTGCTCGATAGTTGGAGTCATATGTTTCATTTCAGCAGGTGGTAGGGATCGCTCGCCGGTTAGAGGGTATATGGGACCGGGAGCGAGAGGAAAAATGTCATCAGGAGAGAGAGTCCAGGGAGGCGAGGAAGCCTCGTAGACCATAGAGAAATGCTGGTCCTTATTTTGGAGGTAGGGTGCGTCACGGTAGAGGTTTTGTGGGTTAACCAGTTCAGTTTGCATTACCGGCTTCGCATGGGGTTCCAGGTACTCGTGGGTCTCAGAGTACTCATATCACAGTTTCCATAACCACGCCAGCAGAGAGGTGGTTTTGAGTGTGGAGATACCAGTCACAGGGATATTCCCAGGCTCCGGGCAGCTATGTTATAGCAGGGCATTCAGGTAAGTGGAGGGCGCCCAAGAGAGGGAGGCCCGGTCCGTTGATGTGTTTTGTATAGTAGGCTGGAGGCCATTGCGCCAGATGTTATCGTACATGTATGTTTTGGTTTCTTATAGAGGGGCACCATTTTTATTTCATTATAGCTATGTTGGTCAGGACAAGTTCCCTCATTTTTCATTTCGTTTATGAGTGGGTTTCATGCTTTGCACTCTATTTTATTGTTTGCTCCTGTTGGGAGATTCCTGTTGTCTAGTACGGTAGGCTTGATGTGATTCCTGAGTATAGTGGTTGCGAGTTGTGATTCTTATGCTCCACCGGTGTGGGAACCAGTACGTTGTTGTATTTTTGTCTATGGAAGTGACCTAGTGAAAAGTTCCAGTTGGTGGGGTATAAATCCTATTAGCTATTTAGAGTTGAGGGCGAAACCCTCGTGATTTTAAGTGATTTGAAATGTTCGAACCGGGCTGTGTAGCATGATGTAAGTTATACCAGGATGGGATCCTTGTGATTCGTTCATGTGCTTTAATTCATTCCTTGTTATGTTGTTGTGTAAGTTAGCATTGATAGAAAGTTGTGCCTGTCGGGCTTGTTTGATAGTTTCTTTATGTGTTCCTCCTTTCTTATTAAGTCATTTTCGTTATGTGCTCCTTGAGTTTTATCTTGCGGGGTGTGTGCCCGGTGGTGTTAGTTGTGGCTTGGTGATTAGGGTGTCAAAGTTATGAGGTGTTCGTGTTTCTTGCATTATTATCGGAGTGATGGAGGTTGGGAATAGAGTTCTATCGGATATGAGGCTAATTGTCGGTGTTGAGTTGATTTAGGGCAGCTATTGTGATCAGAAGTGTTATCAAGGGCCTATGTGTGGTGCGTTATGTTGTGTGGCCGTATCTTGTGGGGGTAGGCATGAGTTGATGCAGCTGGTTGAGGTTGATACCAGATATGGGTTTAGAATCGGGCCTTTTGTAGTAGGGAGAAGGTGAGAAATTGGGGTATGAGGCTTATCGGTGTTGGTAGGAAAGCTAAATTGCAATTGTTATGGCGTCGTCAGTCTTATGTAGATTGGGATGACGTGGGATCACCCGTGGGTGTGTGTTGGAAGTGTGCATTCAGTGATTGGATGAGTTCGAGGTGAATCTTGGCACGTTCGAGGACAAACATTTGTTTTAAAAGGGGGAGAATGTAATGACCTGACCAGTCGTTTTAAGAATTTAAGCTCCGTTCGGTCGCATAAGGTCTTGAAAAACTTCATATTATGTATATCGACTTGTGTGCATGGTTGAATTCAGTTACCGGATGATTCAGAGTCGAATTGGAAGAAGGACTGTTGTTGTTGAAGTTTAAACAGTGTAGTTTTGGCCGAAATTTGACTTTTTATGTAAACAGCTCCGGAACGAGTTATGAATGATGTCAGCAGCTCCGTATGGTGTTTTGGGCTGAGGAGCGCTTCCGGAATGTGTTTTTCCAGGTCTGTGGTAGATTTAGGCTTGAATTGGTGAAAGTTAGATTTTGGCGATTTCGGCCGGTAGGTGAAATCTTGATATCGAGCCCGGAATGGAATTCCAGAAGTGGCTGTAGGTCGTAGTACCATTTGTGACCTGTGTGTCCCATTTGAGGTCATTCGGGCTAGTTTTGACGTGTTTTGGCATCGGTTATGTATTTTGGAAAATTTCATAAGTTCTTAGGCTTGAATCCATGCATAATTGGCAATTTTGATGTTATGTGGTGTGTTTTGAAGGCTCGACTAAGTTTGTATAAGGTATTAGGACTGGTTGGTAAGTTTGGTTGAGGTCCCGGGGGCCTCGAGGATGTTTCGGATGCTCAACGGGATAACTTTAGGCTTAGAAACTAGCTGAAGCATTTGCTGGTTCTGATGTTTCGCACCTGCGGATAGGGAGCCGCAAATGTGGATACGCAGGTGCGGTGGAGGACGTCGCAAGTGTGCGGTTTTGGTCAAGGGCAGCCAGGCTCGCAGGTAGATGTGGCCTAGTGATCGAAGGTGCGACCCCAGTTAATTTTGTGAGTTTTCGCACCTGCGATGTATTTTCCGTAGCTGCGGGACTGCAGGTGCGGTCCGATTAGCCGCAAGTGCAGTCGTTGCTGGGCAGAGAGTATATATTCGTGGGTTTGTTCATTTTAACTCTATTTTTGATTTTGAGCTCGGGTGAAGGCGATTCTTTGATGGATTTTCAGTGGAATCTTGTGGGTAACAATTTCTTACTCGAATTTGGTTTTATTGCATTAATCTATTGTGGTTTTCCTCATTCAATCAAGGAATTTGAGAGTAAAAGTTTGGAAATGGGAGAAAAGGTCCCCAATTGAAAATCCGAGATTTGAGTGACATTTTGACGTTGAATTTTGATGATTCTTGTTCGAGTGTTCTCATAAATGAGCGGGTGTTCATAATTTGTAAATTTTACCCGATTTGGAGACGTGGGCCCGGGGTACTTTATGGGCAATTTTCCTAATTTCGCGTCTTAGCTTCGAATGTATTAGTTAAACTAGTTGCTTGTAGTATTATTTACACGATGCTATTGATTTGATTAGATTTGGGCCATTTGGAGTCGGATACTCGTGGCAAGAACGTGATTTCAAGTTTGACCCAATCGGTTGAGGTAAGTATCTTGCCTAACCTTGTGTGGAGGAATTACCCCTTAGGATTTGAGTCTTCTATGTTGGTTTTTGTCCGTGTACGCGAGCTGACGAGTGTGTGCTCGGACTTATTTGTAGAAGGTTGACCTTTTAGGGTTCTTAGGTCCTTATATTTACCTTGTATGAAGTTGTTCTTGATACGCTTGAGTCCTTATTTGTTAGTTTCCCCTCTACATGCTTTGATTAGAGCTAATTGCTTTAGGATCCACCCTTACTGCCTACTTGACCCTGATTTGACTTATCGAAAGGTTTTACCTCTCTATCATCATGCTATATTTTTCATAAACGACCTATAATTTATTAAATTGTTGGATATCCCTCAAAATTTACTCAACCCCATAAGGGGTTTAGATAACTTATATCTTAGTCGACTTGTCCTTACTTGGAATTATTTTACTTGTGTTATCTTCTTATTGTTGACTTGAGTTTGTGGATTGTAGCATGTCTTGTTTTTCCCTGATCAAGTTGTTCCCTTTACACTTAGTATTCTGTGCCGTGATTATCCCTTGTGAACGATGTTCTACTGTTTCTCTGTGAATTGAAGTTCTTGTATTGATTTATTCGTCGTATCTTGTGTCATTGTCATGGTTGCTTTGTATTTGATTTGGTGATGTACGAATCTTCCACCGAGCTATAATTGGTGTCTTAGGTTGTTTCACTGCATATTTAAATTTGTGGACTACAGGCTTATTCTGGGAGATCCACCCTGTATTACATATTTACTTTGGGACTACGGACGTATTCCGGGAGATCCTCCTGTACTGCATATTTACTTTGGGACTACAGACGTATTCCGGGAGATCCTCTTGTACTACATATTTACTTTGGGACTACGGACGTATTCCGGGAGATCCTCCTGTACTGCATATTTACTTTGGGACTACAGACGTATTCCGGGAGATCCTCTTGTACTACATATTTACTTTGGGACTACGGATGTATTCCGGGAGATCCTCTGTATTGAGTGATAAATTCGGAACTACGGGAAAAGATTCCGGTAGACTTTATGAAAGGAATTATGTTTGAAGGACAATTATTTGGAAAGTCCAATTTGAAAACAATTACCTTGAGTAAAACTATGTTTGAAGGACATTCCCTTGGAAAAAGAATATATAAAAAGTGTTCATGTTAAACAAAACTATGTTGAAGGATATCCCTTTGGAAAAGAATATTTGAAAATGCTTATGTTAAATAAAACTATGTTGAAGGATATACCTTTGGAAAAGAATATTTGGAAAAAGTTTATGTTGAAGAAAATTATATTTAAAGGACACTTTCTTTGGAGAAGTATATTTGAAATGCTTTTATCTTGAAGAAAACTATGTCTGAGAGACATCTCTTGGGAAAATTGTATTTCAAAAGAATTTCCCTTTAAAAAGGATATTACCTTAAAGCTTTCAATATAGAAACTTGCGGGTGAAAGTTTACACTCGAAGATTTTGACCATTTTAATGGTATTTGTGGCTAAGGCCTAGTGTGGAGACTAGTGCAGTGTTGAGTTACTACTTGTCCTTATTGTATTGTGATTTTCGGACTTGGGTTGTGTTCCTGTCCATCCATTCTGTGTATTATTATGATGTTTCGTCGTTAATTGTTGTATTTCCTTCCGCATTGTAGTTGTTATGTTGTTAATTATATTGTGTAGTCATTAGATAGGTGTCATGCCCTATCATTCTTATATTTATGCCTGTTAATTTATTAGACCAGTGGGTGGCTTGACTAGTCCTCGTCACTACTTCACTGAGGTTAGTCTTGATACTTTATGGGCACCGCTGTGGTGTGCTCATTCTACACTTCTACACATTTTTGTGCACATCCAGGTATAGATCGTTAGTAGCTGTGTGGGTTTTTGCTGAGGAGACTCAAGGTAAACCTGTCGTCACGTTTGCAGGCTTCGGAGTCACCTTCCTATTCTGTATTTACACTGTTTTACTTACCTTCGATCAATTGTATTTATAAGTTGTAGTAAACTTTATAGAGCTTATGACTTATACTACCGGGTTTTGGGAATATGCATTGTGTAAAGGAATTCTTTATTTCAAAACTATATATTTGATTTTTGTTTATTATTGTTGCTATTCCATGAGTATTAGGCTTTCCTAGTCCTCAAGACTAGGTGCCATCACGATACGCAATGGAGGGTAATTTGGGTCGTGACAAGTTGGTATCAGAGCTCTAGGTTCATAGGGATTACGAGTAATAAGCGACTTTAGTAGAGTCTTGCGGATCGGTGCGGAGACGTATGTACTTATCTTCGAGAAGCTACTGAACTATTAGGACAATTCCATTTCTTTCATTCCTATCCTGCGAGTTCATTGACCTTGAAGTTTGAAATTCGTCATTCTATTCTCTCATAGATGGTGAGGACACGAGCCGTGGTTCCTAATGATGTTACCCCCGAGACAGATGTTGCTAGGGACAAAGGCCGAGGTCGACGAAGAGCATGTGCCGGGGTTAGGCCACCTACTAGAGCAGCCTTTGAGGAGCCACCAAAATTTCCAGTTGAGGGGAAGGCACCGGAGGCGCCTGTTGTTACCCCTGGACTTCAGGAGACTTTAGCACAGTTCCTGAGCATGTTTGGTACATTGGCTCAGGCAAGGGTATTTCAGGTTGCACCAGTTACTTCACCGACCGGGGGAGGAGCCCAGACTCCCACCGTTCATACTCCAGAGCAATGAATTCACGTTGGTCCGGGTCCAAGTGTCATAGTAACACAGCCTATGGTTCTAGTTTAGCTCATGGTCGGAGCAACAACATCTGAGGGAGAGCAGTTTAGATTCGCAAGGTTCAAGAGAAATAACCCTCCTACATTCAGCAGATTGGCTTCAGAGAGTGCACAGGGTTTTCTAGAGGAGTGGCATAGCATCCTCCGCACCTTGGATATTTTTGAGATGACTGGGGTTGCTTTTACCACGTTCCAGCTTCAGGGAGCAGCTTATCAGTGGTGGCGGGCATATGAGTTGTGTAGCCCGGATGAGTCAACTTCACTTACATGGGGTCAGTTTTCAGAGATGTTCTTGAGAGAGTTTGTACCTCAGTCACTTCGGGATGCATGGCGCGCGTAGTTTGAGTAGCTGCGCCAGGGCACTGTGTCAGTATTAGAGTATGCCATAAAATTCAGTGATTTGGCCAGGCATGCACCTGCCTTAGTCGCTACAGTTAGAGGGCGAGTCCGTAAATCCATTGAAGGGCTCATGCATGATATTCCGTACAACATGGCTCAAGAGTTGGAGTCATATGTTTCATTTCAGCAGGTGATAGGGATCGCTCGCCGGTTAGAGGGCATGTGGGACAGGGAGCGAGAGGACAAACGAGATCAGGAGAGAGAGTCCAGTGGGAGAGGAGGCCTGGACCGGAGAGATATGCTGGTCCTTATTTTGGAGGTAGGGTGCATCACAGTAGAGGTTTTGCGGGTCAGCCAATTCAGTTTTCATTACCGGCTTCGCATGGTGTTCCAGGTACTCGTGGGTCTCAGAGTACTCGTATCGCATGGTTTCCACAACCATATCCAGCAGAGAGGTTGTTTTGAGTGTGGAGATACCAGTCACATGGTGAGAGATTGTCCTACGCTCCGGGCAGCTGTGTTACAACAGGGCATTCAGGTGAGTAGAGGGCGCCCAAGAGGGGGAGGCTCGGTCTGTTGATGTGTTTTGTATAGTAGGCTGGAGGCCGTTGCACTAGATGTTATCGTACATGTATGTTTTTGTTTGTTACAGAGGGGAACCATTTGTATTTCATTATAGTTATGTTGGTTGGGACAAGTTCCCTCATTTGTCATTTCGTTTATGAGTGGGTTTCATGCTTTGCACTCTATTTTAGTGTTTGCTCCTGTTGTGAGATTCGGTGAGTCGTAGCCCGTGTCTATTGTTTGTTTCTATTTATTATTGTGATATATGAGACAAGTAGTAATGTCCTGTTGTCCAGTACGGTAGGCTTGATGTGATTCCTGAGTATAGTGATTGCGAGCTGTGATTCTTATTCTCCACCGGTGTGGGAACCAGTACGTTGTTGTATTTTTGTTGAAGCAAATGACCTAGTGAAAAGTTCCAGTTGGTGGGGTATAAATCCTATTAGCAATTTAGAGTTGAGGGCGAAACCCTCGTGATTTCATGTGATTTGAAGTTTTCGAGCTGGGATGTGTGCCGTGATATAAGTTATACCAGGATGGGATCCTTGTGATTTATTCATGTGCTTTAATTCCTTCCTTGTTTTGTTGTTGTTTAAGTTAGCATTGATAGAGAGTTGTGCCTGTCAGGCTTGTTTGATAGTTTCCTTATGTGTTTCTCCTTTCATATTCAGTCATTTTTCGTTTTGTGCTCCTTGAGTTTTATCTTGCGGGGTGTGTGCCCGGTGGTGTTAGTTGTGTCTTGGTGATTCAGGTGTCAAAGTTATGAGGTCTTCTTGTTTCTTGCATTATTATCAGTGTGATGGAGGTTGGGAATAGATTTCTATCAGATATGAGGCTAATTGACGGTGTTGAGTTGATTTTGGGCAGCTATTGTGATCAGAAGTGTTATCAAGGGCCTATGTGTGGTGCGTTATGTTATGTGGCCATATCTTGTGGGGCAGGCATGAGTTGATGCAGCTGGTTGAGGCTGATACCGGATATGGATTTAGAATCGGGGGCCTTTTGTAGTAGGAGAAGGCTAGAAATTAGGGTATGAGGCTTATTAATGTTGGTAGGAAGGCTAAATTGCAGTTGTTATGGTGTCGTCAGTCTTATGTAGATTGGGGTGACGTGGGATCACCCGCGGGTGTGTGTTGGAAGTGTGCATTCAGTGGTTGGATGAGTTCGAGGTGAATCTTGGCACGTTCGAGGATGAACATTTGTTTTAAGAGGGGGAGAATGTAACGACCTGACCGGTCGTTTTAAGAATTTAAGCTCCGTTCGGAGGCATAAGGTCTTGAACAATTTCGTATTATGTATATCGACTTGTGTGCATGGTTGTATTCAGTTACCGGATGATTCAGAGTCGAATTGGAAGAAAGTCTATTGTTGTGAAAGTTTAAGCGGTGAAGTTTTGACCAAAATTTAACTTTTTATGTAAACGGCTCCGGAACGAGTTATGGATGATGTCAGCAGCTCTGTATGGTATTTTGGGCTGAGGAGCGCGTCCGGAATGTGTTTTTCGAGGTCTGTGGTAGATTTAGGCTTGAATTGGCGAAAGTTAGATTTTTGGGGATTTCGACCGATAGGTGAAATCTTGATATCGAGCCGGGAATGGAATTCCAGAAGTGGCTGTAGGTTCGTAGTGTCATTTTTGACCCGTGTGTTAAATTTGAGGTCATTCGGGCTAGTTTTGACATATTTTGGCATCGGTTGTGGATTTTGGAAAATTTCATAAGTTGTTAGGCCTGAATCCATGCATAATTGGCCATTTTGATGTTATGTGGTGTGTTTTGAAGGCTCGACTAAGTTTGTATAAGGTATTAGGAATGGTTGGTAAGTTTGGTTGAGGTCCCGGGGGCCTCGAGGATGTTTTGGATGCTCAACGGGATGACATTGGGTTTAGATGTGCGGACACGCAGGTGCGGTTTTGGTCAAGGGAAGCATGGCTCGCAGGTAGATGCGGTCTAGTGATCGCAGGTGCGACCCCAGTTCATTTAGTGAGTTTTCGCACCTGCGTTGTATTTTCCGCAGGTGCGGGACTGCAGGTGCGGTCATCGCTGGGCAAAGAGTTTATATTCGTGGGTTTGTTCATTTCACTCCATTTTTTATTTTGAGCTCGGGAGAAGGCGATTCTTTGACGGATTTTCAGTGAAATCTTGTGAATAACGATTTCTTACTCGAATTTGGTTCTATTGAATTAATCTATTGTGGTTTTCCTCATTTAATCAAGGAATTTGAGAGTAAAAGTTTGGAAATGAGAGAAAAGTTCCCCAATTGAAAATCCGAGATTTGAGTGACATTTTGACGTCGAATTTTGATGATTCTTGTTCGAGTGTTCTCATAAATGAGCGGGTATTCATATTTTGTAAATTTTACCCGATTTCGAGACGTGGGCCCGGGGTACTTTATGGGCGATTTTCCTAATTTCGCGTCTTAGCTTCGAATTTATTAGTTAAACTAGTTGCTTGTAGTATTATTTTGCACGATGCTATTGATTAGATTAGATTTGGGCCATTTGGAGTCGGATACTCGTGGCAAGAACGTGATTTCAAGTTTGATCCGAGCGGTTGAGGTAGGTATCTTTCCTAAACTTGTGTGGGGGAATTACCCCTTAGGATTTGAGTCTTCTATGTTGGTTTTTGTCCATGTACGCGAGGTGACGAGTGTCTGCTCGGACTTATTTGTAGAAGGTTGACCTTTTAGGGTTCTTAGGTCCTTACATTTAACTTGTATGAAGTTGTTCTTGATACGCTTGAGTCCTTATTTGCTAGTTTCCCCTCTACATGCTTTGATTAGAGCTAATTGCTTTAGGATCCACCCTTACTGCCTACTTGACTCTGATTTGACTAAACCAAAGGTTTTACCTCTCTATCATCATGCTATATTTCTTATAAACTACCTACAATTAATTAAATTGTTGGATATCCCTCAAAATTTGCTCAACCCCATAAGGGGTTTAGGTAACTTATATCTTAGTCGACTTGTCCTTAGTTGGAATTGTTTGACTTGTGTTGTCTTCTTATTGTTGACTTGAGTTTGTTGACTGTTGCTTGTCTTGTTTTTCCCTGATTAAGTTGTTCCCTTTACACTTAGTATTCTGTGCCGTGATTATCCTTTGTGAACGATGTTCTACTGTTTCTCTGTGAATTGAAGTTCTTGTATTGATTTATTCATCGTATCTTGTGTCATTGTCATGGTTGCTTTGTATTATATGTGGTGATGTACGAATCTTCCGCCGTGCTATAATTGTTGTCTTTGGTTGTCGCACTGCATATTTAAATTTGGGGACTACATGCGTATTCTAGGAGATCCCCTTTGTACTGCATATTTACTTTGGGACCACGGACGTATTCCGGGAGATCCCCCGGTACTGCATATTTACTTTGGGACTATGGACGTATTCCGGAGATCCCCCTATACTGCATATTTACTTTGGGACTACGGACGTATTCCGGGAGATCCTCCAGCACTGCATATTATTTTGGGACTACAGATGTATTCCGGGAGATCCTCTGTATTGTGTGATAATTCGGAACTACAGGACGTGATTCCGGTAGACTTTATGAAAGGAATTATCTTTGAAGGACAATTATTTGGAAAGTCCAATTTGAAAACAATTACCTTGAGTAAAACTATGTTTGAAGGACATTCCTTTGGAAAAAGAATATTTATAAAGTGTTCATGTTAAACAAAACTATGTTGAAGGATATCCCTTTGGAAAAGAATATTTGAAAATGTTTATGTTAAATAAAACTATGTTGAAGGATATACCTTTGGAAAAGAATATTTGGAAAATGTTTATGTTGAAGAAAACTATGTTTAAAGGACACTTTCTTTGGAGAAGTATATTTGAAAAGCTTTTATCTTGAAGAAAACTATGTCTGAGAGACATCTCTTGGGAAAATTATATTTCAAAAGAATTTCCCTTTAAAAAGGATATTACCTTAAAGCTTTCAATATAGAAACTTGCGGGTGAAAGTTTACACTCGAAGATTTTAACCATTTTAATGGTATTTGTGGCTACGGCCTAGTGTGGAGACTAATGCAGTGTTGAGGTACTACTTGTCCTTATTGTGTTGTGATTTTAGGACTTGGGTTCTGTTCCCGTCCATCCATTCTATGTATTATTATGATGTTCCGTCGTTAATTGTTGTATTTCCTTCCGCATTGTAGTTGTTATATTGTTAATTATATTGTGTAGTCGTTAGATAGGTATCATGCCCTGTCATTCCTATATTTATGCCTGTTAATTTATTAGACCAGTGGGTGGGTTGACTAGTCCTCGTCACTACTTCACTGAGGTTTGTCTTTATACTTACTGGGCACCGCTGTGGTGTGCTCATTCTACACTTCTACACATTTTTGTGCAGATCCAGGTATCGATCGTTAGTAGCTGTGCGGGTTCTTGCTGAGGAGACTCAAGGTAAACCTGTCATCGCGTTCGCAGGCTTCAGAGTCACCTTCCTTTGTGTTTTTACACAGTTTTACTTACTTCCTAACAATTGTATTTAGAAGTTGCAGTAAACTTTATAGAGATTATGACTTTTAGTACCGGGTTTTGGGAATATGCATTGTATTATTGTTGCTATTCCATGAGTATTAGGCTTACCTAGTCCTTAAGACTAGGTGCCATCACGATACCCAACAGAGGGTAATTTGGGTCGTGACATTAGGTAGGTCATCTAATAAATACACTTGAACCTTAACCCTTGGACATTTTGGCCTGGTTTTATTGACAGTAGCCAGGTCGAAGTGTAAGGGAGTGCCATCTGCTGATGGTAATGAAAATAAGCACTCCCTCAAAAATAAAGTTGGTAACAAATTTGGAAAAAAAATCCAAGCCATCACCTTAGGAGTCTCTTCACCAGGCTTGAATTTAGTGTCATAGATTAAAGGACGCATTTGGTATTCATAACCATCTTTAGCTTTCAAGTAGTATGCAACCTTGGATGTAAGATTAGCGTAATCCTCTAACAAAGTAAGCCTGATCAACACATGACGATCTCTAAGCAATCGAATATTACATTCATCTTTGATTCCATATTGAGCAGGAAGAATTCTACGAATTTCTTGAATGCCAGGCCATTCATAGGAAAATTTTCCAAGAACAGCATATTGAAGGCCCTCGATAATGTTCATCCTTTCTACCTCTGCTTGAGTCCACTTGATTAAAGGTTGTCCATGAAGATATTGAACTGATTTCATGGGGATTGGCTCGACAGTTTTTGCGATAGATGTACTCGCATGCATGGCAGCATTCAAAGCATTGGGTTTTAGAATTTTTGTATCATCTAAAGGTTGGGAATTTGTAGGGGGATCGTGTTGAGGCGTGCAACCCGATCCCACCGTACAGTTTACACTCCACCCTTGTTACCTCTCCACCCTTATTACTTCGTGTTGCGGCGTGCAACCTGATCCCACCAGACCATCACATTTCATAGCAAACAATAACAACCCACAATTCAATCACTGGGCTTCATATCATCAAGAGTACAATTTCATAACACCCAAACAATCATGTTTTCACAATAGTATTTATCATCCATTAATTCAACCACAAAGGTTCTCATCAACAAGAATATAAATTCATTACAACCAACAATCCATATGAAGTTAAGCCACAATAAACCTTGCCAACAATGAGTCATATACGATATTTCCATGGTCATTTAGTTCAATTAGATCAATTCACGATTCCGTTTCATTACTTGTTACACATCCCTTATCACTTATATACATTTACACATTTGAGTTCGTTACCATTCTTTCATACCAACATACTCAAGCATTTAACGAACCTTGCACATGATAGAGTAATCACATAGAAATCACCTTTCCCAATTTCAATTATCACGATAGTTGTCTAAGAAAAAAATTAGAGACTGAAATCTCACACCTCAACACAACCGGACAATAAATTCACATATACTCAGCAAGAAATTCATACCGAATGTTCGGACACCAACAAGGTGACTCTACGAAGATTAAAGTTAGCCATACATACCTCAGGTCGTCCCCTTTTTAATTTCTATCACAATTCGCCGGACCGTCTAGCACCGTCAATCTATTCCACAATGTGACATATTTCAATTAGAATTAGGAATCTTTGACTCAATTGAGCATTTAGTCAAACACTATGTCACCCCTTATACTACTAACCCCCTTTTGAGAATAATTACCCAAACTTATTTTTCCCTTTACTAGATTACGGGGTTTAACTCACATGCATGCAATATTTCAACTTCTTATTTTCAAGAACCAACCTATGTGTGTCTTATTCTTACCCAAAACTTGAGAAATTGGGGAAATACGGTGAGGACTTACCTCTTTGAGTGAAGAAGATGACAATACTCGATAATTTCCGAGCTTGAGTGATTTTGGAAAAATCAAATTGGATGATTTTGAAACCTTCTCTCTCAAGAACTCTCTTTTTCTCTCTCTATTTTTTGTCAGAAAATCCTTAAAAATAAAGGGAAGGGGTTCTTTATAAAACAGGGGGTCGGGTTTTAAATTTAGAAAATGGGAGCCCCGACACAGAAATGCGGTCAGGAATGCGATCTCATTCCTGCTATGTGGTCCGCATTCCTGTCGCATAGTTGGCCTTAAAATGGTCCAAAATGGGAACCACACTGCCCAGCTATGCGGCCACTACGCGGTCCGCATACCTGTTATGCGATCACATAGTGCGTCACATAACCTCCTACACAAAAACCATGGGGCAAGAATGCGACAACTATGCAGTCCGCATACCCAAAAGTCGATCGCATTCCGGGCCGCATAGTTGTCCTCAACTTGGACTAGCTACTTTCCAGGTATGCGACCACTATGCGATTTGCATACCTTTTATGCGATCACATAGTGCGTCGCATAACGCGAAATTTCTGGAAAATTTAATCTTTCAAGTTCTGGGATACTTTTTACTCAAAGTAGGACCATTTTAAGAATTTCTACAGTTATAACAGCATAGGGACCTATTCGGGCATTATTTTAGACATAGAAATTTTACGGGTCTTTACAGCAAAATCCACCGCATAGTTGGATATACGATCTCAGAACTGCCGCAAACAACCTGCCAAGACTGGGTAGTGACTGTCTGGGTATGCGATGGCTTTGCGGTCCATATATTTCTTATGCGATCGCAAAGCCGTCGCATTTGGTCATCTTCCTCAGGCCACCTAGGGTTTTCTCTACGGCACGAATGCGGACCGCACTTCAACTTTGCGGGTCGCAGAAAATCATCGTCCCCAAGGTTTGTTTCTAACCCTATAATGGTGGTTCCTAGATTCACTACCTAGAAATCTCAACCTACTCAATTATGCAAGAATTCTCATAATGACCCAAAAAAAATGACACAAAATCAAAGAGAGAACCAAAAACTAAATCACAGGAACAACATATCAAAATTTAAAACTAAAATTAACAGAAATGAGGTCAGGAAGGAGAACATACCAGATTCTAGACGAATGAGACACAAGCAAGGATATGAATTCAAGCAATGTGATCTTTGTTCACCCTTTCAAGTTCAACTTAGCCGATTTCCCCTCTTCTTCTCTTTTTTTTTGTTTTGCTTTTGTTTTGTGCAAGTGTGCGTATGGTGGAATTGTGCGAAGGGGGTAGGGATATACTTACCTGTGAAAATGCAATGGGTAAGTTTACCGCATAACACATTATGCGACCGCATAAGTGTTATGCGGTGATAACAACTCAGGTGGTTCGACTTCCTCAATACGTGCACTTATACAACCGCATAACTAGTATGCAGACCGCAAAGTGCACAATCTCACCGTATTTCTGCCATCAACTTTTTCTAAACACACTGCCCAGGTTTGTGACCACTATGCGGTCCGCGTAGTCAAAATGCGACCGCATATGTGTAGCAAACTTCCCATGGTGACTCTTCTTCCCTTTTTGAATCACCTACACGCTAACACACACTTTAAATTGCTTAACTTAATCCGTCTAAAAAAAATTTAGAATTTAAAGGGTAAACTAAAAAATAAAAAAAATATTACCACACATGGGTTGCCTCCCATGAAGCGCTTCATTTAACGTCGCGGCACGACGAAGTTGGCCCCTCTTCGGGCTTACTTGTTGGTCGGGCATGGAAAATCTTTGAGAGCTAACTGTTCTACCAAGTGTTTTTCTCCATCTGTGCCCAAGTAGTGCTTGACTCGCTGGCCATTTACTTTGAAGGTTCGGAGCCCATTCTCAGATTCTAATTCCACAGCTCCAAAAGGGGATACATCTACCACCTTGAATGGGCTGGACCACTTTGATTTTAGCTTGCCCGGAAAAATTTTTAGCCTTGAGTTGAAAAGAAAAACCAAGTCACCCGACTTGAACTCCCTTTTTAAGATCTTTTTGTCGTGGACAAACTTCATCGTTTCCTTGTACACAACTGCACTTTCATATACATGGAAATGGAATTCCTCCATTTCATTGAGTTGTGTTAACCTCAAATTTACAGCTTCAGCCCAGTCTAAGTTCAACTTTTTTAAAGCCCACATGGCTTTGTGCTCCAATTCTACGGGTATATGTCAAGCCTTTCCGAAGACTAACCGGTAAGGTGAAGTGCCAATAGAGGTGTTGTACGCCGTGTGGTATGCCCACAATGCGTCATCTAGCTTCTTTGACTAGTCGGTCTTGTTGGCATTAACAGTCTTTGCTAGAATATTCTTTATCTCCCGGTCGGAAACTTCAACTTGGCCACTTGATTGGGGATGATAAGGTGTGGCCACCTTATGCTTAACGCCATATTTCTCTAGTAGCCCCGTGAAAGCCTTGTTACAGAAGTGAGGCCCACCATCACTAAGAATGGCTCTAGGAGTGCCAAACCACGTGAATATATTTTTCTTTAAGAATGCGGTTGCACACCTTGCCTCATTGTTTGGTAGGGAAATTGCTTCAACCCACTTGGACACATAGTCCACAGCCACCGGGATGTATTTCATACCACATGAGCTTACAAAGGGGCCTATAAAGTCAATTCCCCACACATCAAAGATCTCGACCTCCATCACAAAGTGCATTGGCATTTCATGCCTCTTAGAGATTGATCCCTGCCTCTGACAGTGGTCACAAGCATTGACCATTTGATTTGCATCTTGATAAATCGACGTCCAATAATAGCCACATTCAAGTACCTTTGCCGCCGTTCGATTACCCCCATGATGACCCCCAACCGGTGAGTCATGGCATGCCTTTAGAATTTGCATCATCTCTTCTTCTGGCACGCACCTCCTAATGATGTTATCAGCACAAATGCGGAACAAGAATGGTTCTTCCCAATAATATTGCCGGCACTCTCTCAAAAACTTCTTCTTTTGGTAAGTTTCCAGTCCATCTGGAGTGAGGTCACTAACCAAGTAGTTAGCAATATCGGTGTAGCAAGGAGTAGATGAAGAATACAATGCCAAAATATGTTCATCAGGGAAAGCATCATTGATGTCAAGATTTTCCTTCGGTCGTCCGTCTTCTTCAAGCCTAGAGAGATGATCCGCTACTTGATTTTCTGTGCCCTTACGGTCTTTGACTTCAAAGTCAAATTCTTGCAATAGGAGGAACCACCGGATTAACCTGGGTTTGGCATCTTTCTTTGCCATGAGATAGCAAATAGTGGTATGGTCAGTATACACCACCACCCTAGACCCCAACAAATAAGCTCGGAACTTTTCAAAAGCATATACAATGGCAAGAAGCTCTTGCTCTGTCACAGTGTAGTTCACTTGTGCCCCGTTGAGTGTCTTGCTTGCATAATAAATGGGGTGAAGAACCTTGTTATGCCATTGACCCAGAACTGCTCCAATAGCTACACCACTGGCGTCACACATGAGTTCGAATGGAAGAGACCAATCCGTATGACAATAATAGGTGCCGTGGTGAGCTTCTCTTTTAGCTCCTCAAATTCCTTAAGGTACTTTTCATCAAACACAAACTTGGCATCTTTTTCAAGGAGCTTGCACATAGGATTTGCAATTTTTGAGAAGTCCTTGATAAAACGCCGATAAAATCTGGCATGCCCTAAAAAGCTTCGGACACCTTTTACCGATGTTGGTGGAGGAAGTTTGGAGATGATTTCAACTTTTGCTCGATCAACCTCTATCCCATGTTTTGAGATATTGTTCCCCAAGACAAAGCCTTCGTCCACCATGAAGTGAAATTTCTCCCAGTTAACTATAAGGTTGGTCTCCTCACATCGCTTGAGAACTTGTCTAAGATTGTCAATACAATGCTCAAAAGAATCACCTACCACCGAAAAGTCATCCATGAAAAACTCTAGGAAATCCTCCACCATGTTTGAGAAGATGGACATCATGTATCTTTTAATGATATTCGGAGCGTTGCATAAACCAAACGACATCCGGCTAAAGGCGAAGGTTCCATATGGGCAAGTGAATGTTGTCTTTTCTTGGTCATCCAATGCTATATTTATTTGGTTATAGCCGTAATACCCATCGAGGAAGCAATAGAATGATCTTCCTGCTAGCCGATCAAGAATTTGATCAATAAAAGGCATAGGGAAATGATATTTGCACGTCACACTGTTGAGCTTCCGATAGTCCATGCATACTCTCCACTCGGTGACCGTCCATGTAAGGATAAGCTCATTCTTTTCGTTGTGAATTACTATCATGCCTCCCTTATTTGGTACGCATTGCACCAGACTCACACATGGACTATCCGCAATGGGGTAGAAAACCCCGACATCTAAGCACTTGATTATCTCTTTCTTGACCACCTCTTTCATCGATGGATTCAACCTTCTTTGGTGTTCGACACTCGGCTTACTCCCGTCTTCCAGTTGGATTTTATGCTCACAAAATCCTGAGGGAATCCCTCGGATGTCCGCTATTGTCGATCCAATTTCTTGTCGGTGTTCCCGCAAGACATTTAACAATTTTACTACCTGCACATCATCTAATAAAGAGGAAACTATTACGGGTAAAGTATCACTAGAGCCAAGGAATTTGTACCTCAAATGTGACGGAAGTGGCTTGAGCTCAAGTTGTGGTCGATTCAGGATGGAAGGCTTTGTGGGAGGAGTGGCTCTCTTCTCTAAGTCAAGAGAGAGCTTCTTCGGTGCATAAGATTAGGACCCGCGTCCTTCCAATGCATTCACGGCTTCTACATACCGCTCCATGTCCTCTCCATCAAAATTTACCAAAATTGTCGCCAAGACCTCACCAAGGCACTCTTCCTCCATCATGATGTCACTATCATCCTCGATCTCATCAACAACATCTATTACCGATATCCCTTCATATGCGTTCGGCAATTTAAAACCCTTACTAGCCTGGAAAGTGACTTCCTCCTCATTCACTTGGAATTTGATTTCATTTCGTTCTGAATCCATCAAGGCTCTTCCCGTGGAAAGGAATGGTCTTCCCAATATGATAAGAATTTCCTTGTCAACCGAACAATTAAGGATAACAAAGTCGGCCGGGAGGAGGAACTTCCCCACTTTTACTAAGACATCATCAACAATACCCACGGGTCTCTTGATTGAACGGTCAGCCATTTTCAATCTCATACTTGTGGGTCTTGGAAACCCCAATCCTGCTTGTTTGTAAATAGCAAGAGCCATCAAATTTATGCTAGCACCATTATCACAAAGTGCCCTTGCAAAATCTCTCAACCCGATAGTACATGGAATGGTGAATGCTCCCGCGGTGGTTGTGGCAATAATAGCACTAACCCGGTGAGTCATGTTCACCACTTCATTCTTGGTGGATATCTTCTTGGTCATCAAGTCTTTTAAGTATTTGGCAAATCCCGTCATCTCATGGAAAGCCTCCAAGAAAGGGATGTTTACCGACAATTGCTTCAAAATATCATAGAACTTCTCAAGCTTGCCATCATCTACCCTCCTTTCAAACCTTTGAGGGAATGGAGGAGTAGGTCCAGGAATTAGTGGAGGAGCTTTTGGGGTCTCCTTCACCTTTTCCTTAACCTCCTCATTCTTTGCTTTTTTCATTTTTACCTCTTGAGAAGAATTCTTACTTTCAACAACAACCGGCACTTCGACTTGTGCCTCAACTTCTTGCTCAAGATCATCTAACTCAACTACTTGTTCACTCTCACCTTGAAGGACCTTACCGCTTCTAGTTGTAATAGCCATGCAATAAGAAGATTAACCGCTCACATTCCCCTTTGGGTTGACGATTGTATCACTTGGAAGAGTACCTTTTTAGCTTAGGGTTTTGTTCTCTTGACAAGTCTCGCATTTGCATCTCAAGATTTTGTATAGAGGTGGTATGTGACCCCATAATTTTGGACATGTTCTTCATTGTAGCATCACCTCTATCTTGATTTTGCAAGATCTTTTCAAGCATCCCTTCTAACTTGGATTCATTTGAAGGACCCTCCTTGTAATACTGACCCTTCGGTGGAAGATAGGGGTTGGAGCTCCTGTTGGCATAATTGCTATTGGTGTTGTTCCAATTACCTTGACTCGAAACACCTTGGTCATTGCGCCAACTTTGTTGGCCTTGCCCTTGCGGGTCTGGCCTCCATCGATTTTGTTGGCGATATCCTCCTTGAGAATTATGAACATAGTTGGCTTCTTCAAACTCTTGATTTCCCGTCACTCTCTTGATTTTCTTTGATCATATTGGTAAGAGAAGGAGTACCATAAGAAATTCCACCACTAGCATCTTCAGAATGCCATGCTTGATTGTGTTTGGCCATTTTATCAAAAATTTGTGTAATCTGGGTGAATGATTTGTCCGTGAAAGATCGTCTACTGCATTTTTTGCTATGTACTGAGACAATGGATCCAAACCCACGTAGAACTTCTCCATCAGAATGCCATCCGGAAAACCATAGTTCGGTGACCTTACTAAGTACAACTTGAATCGGTCCCACGCTTCATGTAAGTGTTCTCCTGGTATTTGTTTGAAGAAGAATATTTTATCTCTAAGCTCAGACTTCTTGCTCTGAGGGAACCACTTGGACAAGAAGGCACAGACAAGCTCGGGCCAAGAAGTGATGGATTGAGGAGGTAGATTTTGAATCCACTTTCTCGCTTCTCCAGTCAATGAGTATTTGAATACTCGCAATCTCAAGGCGTCGTCTATTACATTGTTTTTCTTATCCATTGCGCATACACCCAACAAGTTCCTTAGGTGTTGCGTTGGATCATCATCGGTAGAGTTTTTGAATAATCCTTCCGCTTTAAGCATTAGGATTAACCCATGTTCTACTTTGAATGTAGCAGCTTCCAGCCGTGTAGGAAGGATAGCATTGGTATCATCAAGATATTCCTCAATGTCCGCAAAGGGATTCTCATATTCCTCATACTCGGAAATTCTCACCTATCACACCAAGCAAATCAAGAAAAATGTGATGGAATAGAAAAGATGTAAAGTAAAGTGCACACTAGTTAGTAATTTCAAAATCGTATTCTCCGGCAACGGCGCCAAAATTTGATACGCTCAAATTACACCTTAAAATTGTGTAAAGCGATCGATGTCAAATATAGTAACCCAACGAGGTTGGGGTCGAATCCCACAGGGAATAGGCGTGAAAAGTTTACTTGAGTAGTGTGAATCTTAACTTAACTCGTATTTCTATTCCATTAGAGTAAAAAAATTATTGTAGTAGAATGAATTGTAATTTAATATCAAGGATGATTAAATAAGGTTGTAATTAATTTGATTATCTAGACCAAGGTTGTGTCCCTTTCAATAAAATGTAATGCTACCGGTGTTAATATGATATTTTTCTAATGGAAGGTCCTTTTGATATGCAAATGATTTCTAAATGACTACCCAATATTTTCCAATAGTTGGGTAGTATTTCTCTTTATGATTTGTCCAAATATAAAAGAGTTTCAATTAAGATTAATCAATTCATTCCAAATAAAATACACTTATTCCTAAGAGATTCCATTAAACAAGGTTTAAAACCTTGAGTCTTTGATATATACTCCTACCAACCCCTAACTCACTTTTCTAAGTAGAGAAAGAATATAATGGCGCTTGCTAATGTTTGCAATCACTAACAATAAATGAAGAATGAGAAGTAAATAAATATCAACCAACAATTATACATATGTTCAATTTTAAACACTCATTGACATTACACCCATTTAGGGTCCACAACCTAAGTATTTAAAACTAGCCACACATGCTAAAATACAAAAGCAAAGGAATATTAAATGTCATAAATGATTACAAAAGTGCAAGATTCTTCACTTGAAAACTTCAAAAAAATGGGACTATTCAAAGTTTGGATTGTAGCTCTTTTTCAGAAAAGATGCCCCCACAAAACCCCAATAAATCTATTTATAGTGGGTTAAAACTCGGGGCCAATTTCAGACAAAAATGCCCTTCCAGGTCAAATATGCGACCGCATTTCTGTCGCATAACAAATATGCGGTGTGCATTCTCTTCAATCTCACCGCATATTCAAAACCCTAGTTCCAAGAAGTCACCGCATTCCAGTTATGCGGTCCGCATTGTTGATATGCGGCCGCATAGTGTCATCGTATTTATGCTTTCAGCCACTTCTATAAGAGGTTTTCGATCCATTATGCGGCCCGAAAACCTGTTATGCGGTCGCATAATGGACCACATTTCTTCACTTGGATTTGACCACACTGACTGTTGGACTCTGCGATTCACCTGGGCATTATGCGGTCCACATGTTGGATTTGCGGTCCGCATTTTCAAGTATGCGGTCGCATTTTGCCCATTCTTGTCTTTCTTCGACTTTTTGATTCCATTTCCATGTTTTTGGGTCCTCAAGCTTCATGCACTGCAAAACATCAAAATTACATAAGAATAAAAGATACTTGCATTTAAAACGAGCTAAAATCTAAGCAATTGGTATTAAATGTGCCGAAATTCTCCGGCACATCACACAGACTTGGGATCACTTTCCTCCTCATTATCAGTGAATTTTCTGGTAATGGCAAGGGCAATAGGAAGGTTTTCTAGGCTTGGCCACTTGAGCTTTATGTAGTCATTGTACCCCTCAGCAGGTACACCCAGAATTTCTCCCAACTCCTTTTCTTCGAAAGAGATTTGCACCCCTTTCTTCAAGATGGTAACCCTTCCATCCTTCACTTCAACATTTTCCATAAACTCAACAATTTCACTCCTTGCCAACCTGCCATCCATCTGAAGGACCATATCCTTCCATCCTTAGACTACCAATTTCTCCAACAACAACACCATTACTTTCTCCTCGAATCCTTGAAGAGTCTACCATTCAGAATTATCCTCTTTCCAATCTTGGCCATCTTGTCCTTCTCTGTGTCTAATTCATCTTCCTCGACAATTTTTACTTGTTTAATTTTTGCAGCAGACCTGGTCCTTTTTGCCAGGGTGGATGTTTCAACAGATTTTGACTCAGAAGTAGACTTCTTAGTGGAAGTCTTGGCTTTCTTGGGCTTGGGAGTCTGAACCTCCACTTCTTCAATCACATCTTCATCTAGATGGACCAGGTCCATCTCATCAATGTCAACAGCCTCAACAGGCTCATCCATCTTCTTCTTCCCTTTTGAAATCGTTTTTCTTTTGCTTTCTTCTAAGGCTTTTTGAAAATCTGCCTCATTCTGATGAGTTGGCTTCTTGTGGCTCTTCCTCTTGTGGGAGAAATTTCAACAGTGTCAGAAGGGGCAACCTTTCTTTTCTTGTTAGCCCTAGCAGTGCTAGGGGTCTTAACCTTAGGAGTTCTCTTCTTCTTTGGGTTGTAGCTCTCAGTCACTTTCTTCAATAGGTCTGCGAGGGTTTCTTCTACAGTTGAACCAAGTTCATCTACATTTTTCCCAAGGTTAACCAGCCCTTCAACGGCTTCACAAGACCCACTTCCCCCTGTTTTCTTCACACTTTCCTCCATTTTACCTGATTCTACTCCACAAACAGCCATTACACCTGTATCAGGAGTGGGTGAAGAACCAACCACTCTTTTACCCATTTCCCTTTCTTCAATTCGAGCACCCTTACTCTTTTTTTCTTTTTTCTTTTTATTTTTACCACCAATCCTTTTGTACTCAGAAGTTTCTACATCAACCACAAATACAACCAGAATAAACCTATTCTCCAGATTCTCAACGACCTCAGAAATGACTTCAGTAGCAATGTTTGGGCTAGAGGTTACCTGCTCTTTATTAGAAGACCCAGTTCCTTCCCCCTCAGTAGCAGACTTGAAGGATTCTTCAGAGTTTTGGGATTTCTGGTCTTGGCTAGCTTTCAATTGTGCATCTAATTTCTTTGATAATTCACTCCCTGCCACTGTCTTGCAAGCAAGAATCTTAACTCTTCTTTTCTTAGGCTGAGGTGTGGTTGAAGGTATGGTGTATGGTGTGGGTGTGACTTCCTTAGGTAATGATGAAGGTTTTTCAGAAGGGCCAGCCATTTTTGTGCTTGGTTCAGGAAGAAAGAAAAAGTAGATTGAGTTTGGAAGATGAGAGAAGATTGAGAGTATTTGACGGCTTGAAAATTATGGAGTGAAGAAGGAAATAATGATGATCAATTTAAACAGAGGTAATTAATAGGTAACAACAGGCTTTTCAGACTTTTAGAAGTCTAATCAAACTGAATTTCAGTTTTGAAAAGACGCTGGAGTCTTTCCTAGAATCTAGGTGGTTTAATTCAGTTAGGAGTCCTTGAACGAAACTGGTTCACTTCTGCAACGGATAAGTTCAAAGAACTTTGGAATTTAGTAGGACTCTGCTCATGATCCAAATATTACAACAACAACAACAACAAATCCAGTATGATCCAAACATGTGGGCTTTGGGGAGGATAGTATGTACACAGACCTCACCCCTACCTAATGCAGGTAGAGAGGCTGTTTCCAATAGACCCTCGGCTCATGAAGGGTAAGAAGAAGAAGAGGAAATCAAGTAAGGAAGAAAGAAGGAAGAGAAAAGAAAAAAGGGAGAGAAAAAGGATAAGTAGTACCAAATAATAGCAACAAGGAATACAATACCTGAGGCGAACAAAACCATATAACGTAATAATAATATAAGAATATGAAGGGAAATGCATGCTACTAAGACTATCAGTGAACAACTAAAAACTACCCACTAACCTTCTACCTTAATCCTCGACCTCAGCACCCTCCTATCAAGGGTCATGTCCTCAGTGAGCTGAAACAGTGCCATGTCCTGTCTAATCACCTGTCCCCAGTACTTCTTAGTCACCTGTCCCCAGTACTTCTTAGGCCTACCTCGACCTCTTCTCAAACTCTCCATGGACAACCTCTCACACCTCCTGACTAGAGCATCAATGCTTCTTCTCTTAATATGTCTGAACCATCTCATCCTCGACTGCCGCATCTTGTCCTCCATGGAGGCTACTCCCACTCTGTCTTAGATAGCTTCATTCTTAATCCTATCTCTTCTGGTACACCCACACATCCATCTCAACATCCTCATCTATCATACTTTCATCTTCTGCACGTGGGAGTTCTTGACTGGCCAACACTCAACCCTATACAACATAGCAGGTGGAACCACCACTTGATAAAACTTACCTTTAAGTCTTGCTGGCACATTCTTATCATATAAGAAACCAAAAGCGAGCCTCCACTTCATCCATCCTGCTCCGATGCGATGTGCAAAAACTTCATCAATCTCCCCGTTACCCTGGATAATAGACTCGAGATACTTAAACTCGCTCTCTTGGGGATAAATTGAGCATCAATATTAACCTCTACATCTTCATTATGGGTCCCATCGCATATGCGATAGCAGACCGTGTAGGAGCACCCATTTTTCTTATTTTAAAACCCGACCCTATCCCGTTAAAAACTCATATTAAACCTCATTTGAGCTATTTTTCTGATAGTTTTAGAGTGAGTGAGAGAGTTCTAAGAGGGAGAAGTTAGTCTTCACACCAAAACCATTAATTATTGCTAAGTCCTTGAAGATTATCAAGGAGTTTCCCACATCACAGGTAATAATCTAGGCCTAGCTCAGCAATTTTGAAATTTATTCTAAAATGGGTACCTAGCAAGATAAGGCATGGGCTTGGGGTTAACTATTTTGCATGCATGGGTGGTGAGGGGACCTAGGATCAATATGAGCTAAAAATGGATAAGAATGGGGGGTGGGATGGTGTAATAAGATCTTAATGAACACATGATGTATGATAAGATGCTCAAGGGAGCTAAAATCATGATTAATCTCCTAATTTTTTGGCTCAATTTGTCATATTGCTGAATAGATTGAGATTGATAAAAGTTCCGGATAACTGTAGAGCCTAAGGAAGCGCAATTGAGGTATGTATGGCTAAAATCCCCTCTTCTTATAACTCGAACCATGGTGCCCCTACGATTTGGTGTAAGTTGTAAATCTTAGCCGATGTAGGAGATGATATCATAACGTGCTTTTGTAGTAAAGCTTTATGTGTAATAGTAAAGTTGCTCTGGGTGGATGAACCTGTTCCATCACCTGTTCCTTCTTTCCATTGCAGCTTCAGTATGGGTTGTGGTTTCATTTAAGTTTCATACCAGCCCAACTGCTTCATCATCATGTTCCTGTCTCTTAGAAAGAATATTAGTTTCATGGAAAACCACATGAACACTTTCTTCCACAGACATAGTTCTTTTGTTATAGACCTTATAAGCTTTATTATGTGAAGAATATCCCAAGAATACTCCCTCATCACTTATGAGATCAAACTTTCTAGGGAGTCTTTACCATTGTTGTGCATGAAGCACTTGCATCCAAATGTTCCAAGATGGGATATATTTTGTTTTCTTCCTTTAAGTAACTCATATGGAGTCTTCTCTGCAAGAGGTTTAGTCATGCACGTATTTATAATGTAGCATGCAGTATTTACAGCTTCTGCCCAGAAGCTATGGGGAAGTTTACTAGAAAGAAGCATAGTCCTAGACATATCTTCGAGTGTCTTATTCTTTCTTTCAAATACTCCATTTTGTTGTGGAGTCCTAGGAGTCGAAAAATAATGATCTATGCAATGCTCGTCACAAAATTCAGCAAATTTAGCATTTTTAAATTTAGTGCCATGATCAGACCTAATTGATGCAAGTTGATTACCTAGTTGTTTCTAAGTTTTTCTAATAAAAGAAGTGAACATGTAAAATTCTTCATCTTTAGATGTTAAAAACAATGTCTAAGTAAACCTAGAGTAATCATCAACAAGCACCATCACATATCTTTTACCACCTCTGCTTAATGTTCTTATTGGACCACAGAGATCCATATGGACCAGTTCCACCGTTCTGGTGGTTCTTACCACTTTCTTGCATTTAAAAGAGGATCTTACCTGCTTCCCCCTTGCACAAGCCTCACTAACTTTGTCTTCCTTATACTTGATGTTAGGCAGTCCTATCACCAAGTCCTTGGAGACTAATTTGTTGAGTTGACTTAGAATTGCATGTCCAAGTTTCTTGTGCCAAAGGATGGGATCATTGTCCAACACACTTAAGCAAGTGACTTTATTTTTTGAAAGTGTGGACATCTCTACAATATATATATATTGTTCACTCTTTTTCCCTGCAAAAAAATCTTGTCAGTGGTAAGATTAATCACAAAACATTTGGTAGAGGTGAATGCTACCAAGTTACCTCTATCACATATTTGTGATACACTAACTAGACTGTATTTTAGGCCATCTATCAAGTAGACATTCTCAATAGAGTGAGAATCAGTCTTACCTACCTTACCAACCTCAATAATCTCACCTTTCTTCCCATTTCCAAATGAGACATTACCTTCTTTGAGGTGCTCAATTGAAAGGAACTGGTTCTTGCTTCCTGTTATGTGCTTTGAGCAGCCACTATCCATGTACCATATTTGGCTGCTCCCCTTCACTTAGACCTTCAAAAGGAAATCCAGGGTTAGTCTTAGGAACCCAAACTAGTTTGGGTCCCTTTCTATAGGCAAAAGGATGAATTAAATTCTTTTTAGCCCAACTTGGTAGCCTATTCTTCCTTGGAACAAATTCTTTGTTCTTTTGGCTTGCCTTTTCTTTTGCATTACATTCACTTTTATAGTGACCTGTTTTACTGCAGTGAGTACAAATCTTGTTATCAGGAAGTGTAAGGTACTTGCTTATGGGACCCCATTAGGTGGTTGATTCCCAAAGCCAAGTCCTCTTCTATTGCTACTATGATGTTCCTGTAGCCATGAAAGAGAATCAGAGGAACTGTTCCATTTACAAATTCTGTCAAGTTCATGATTGTCTTTGCCTAGATCCTCCTTAAAAATTCTTACCTGCTCATCCTTTTTATACAGCTCATCTTTCAGTTTACCCCTATTTTCTTCCAGAATGAGTTGTGTGCAATCAGCTGTCATATTAGTTGTTCTTAATTTTAGTTTTAGGTTTTCATATCTAAGTTCTAGAACATTTGATTCACATGCATGAACCTGGTTCTTCAGTGAAATATTTTCACTTACAGTCTCACTAACTCTGAGTTCCAGGTTCTTACACTTTGCTTTTAAAATCACACATTCCTTAGACAACAGTTTCTTTTCATTGTTTATATCCTCAAATTCATCAATGAAATCTAGAAGTAACTCAGCCTTTCTTTAGACAAAAAATTAATCTTGTCTTTGAGATGAATTACACTTAGCTCAGATTCGTCATCGGATTTTCCAATTTCCATAAGTGCTTGTTCATCTCCATCTTCATCATCTGAGTCCTCATCTGAGCTTTCTCCCCAAGCAGCAACCATAGCCTTTGTTGATACTTTGTTCTTCTTGGGTTGAACCTGTTCCTTCTTCCTGTTTCTTTGTTCAGCTCTTTCCTTCTTCCATTCAATTTCCCATTGAGGGCAGTTTTTGATGTGGTGATCAGTCTTCCCAAACTTGAAGCAGCCCTCATTGGTCTTTTTTTCAGGAACCCTTGGTTTGCTGTAACTTCCACTTCTTGAAGGACACTTTCCTCTCATTAGGTACTTCTTGAAGTCCTTTGTGATCATAGCCATTTAATCTTCTTCTAGATCAGAACCTTCAGTGATTCTGAGTGCTAGGATTATTTCCTTCTTGGGTACATCCATCTTCATGGTTTGCCTTCTAAGTTCATAAGCAGTGAGATTTCCAATTAGCTCATCCAACTTAAGAGTGGCAATGTTCTTTGATTCCTGAATGGCAGTGATTTTGCTCTCCCAAGATACTGGCAAAACTCTTGTCAAAATCTTCTCAACTTTGTCTTCTTCAAGTATAATACTTCCAAGAGACTTAAGTTCATTTGTCAATGTGGTGAACCTTGTATACATGTCTTGGATGGTTTCCCCTTCCTTCATAGTGAAATTCTCATATTGAGAATATAGTAGAGTTCCTTTGGACCACTTCACTTGAGTTGTTCCTTCATGAGCCACTTGCAAAGTGTCCCGAATTTCCTTAACAGCAGTACATCTTTGAATTTTGTTGTACTCGTCTGGACCAAGTCCACACACAAGCCATCTTTGGCACATCTACTCCCTCAGCATTCTTCTTCATGGTAGCCAGGGGACTATCAGTGACAATGTCCCATAGCTCATAGTCCTCTCCTATGATGTGGTCTCTCATTCTGTTTCTCCACCAGGAGTAGTACTGGCCATTGTAGAGTGGTGGCCTAGCAGTTGATTGTCCTTCCAAATTTCTAGGTGGTTCACTCCTCTTGATCTTCTCTTAAGGTGTTAGCCTCTTCAAGGATAACCCGCTATGATACCGATTGGTGTTTTAACTTCAATACCACACAAGACAAGGTTGATTTGTGTGGTGCCCAATGTTTTGCCTAAACTGATCATAGAAGGACCAGGTTTTTCTATGTGTTCCTTAACCTACTATCGCTAAAATAGTAAATGCGGAAAGTAATGAACACAAGTATTTTACGCGGAAAACATGATAACTAGTAATTTTTACCTACTATTTACTCTCGTTTGCTTAGGTTTTGGGACAAAATTGCACTAAGGTACTCCCGAAAACTAATGCAAGGTGCTTAAATTATAGGTTTTGAGTAAAATTGAGGAGAATGGCTCAAGATAACTCAAAAAAGAACAAAACTTGCACAACTGAGGAACCCAGCAAAAGCGCTGACAGCGGTATTATCTCGTTGCAACGGAAAACATTTCGCCGTAGCGGAATTCTGTCAGCAGTCGCGGATTGAACTTAAAGAGCTGTGTTTTGGAGCTTTTGGAACCGCTGACAGCCCCAAAATTACGCTGCAGCACTTTCCGGTCTGCTGGAGCGCTCAATAATCCACTGGGTGCGGAATACCAGGTTCAAAGATCTATTTAAAATGATCCTCCACAAGAACGCGATCAGCACTAAAATTCCGCTGCCTCACTTCCGAGATCCGCTGAGGCGTTCAGTATTCCGCTGGGAGCGGAAATGAGTTTCAGAGAACTGCCAAGTCAAGAACAGCGGTCCGCGCTTATAGTTCCGCGGCTGCAAAATCCACTCCGTTGAGGCGTGCAATTTTTCGCTGATAGAGGAATCTCCGTGGGGGAAATTTTGTCCAGTATTTTTAGCTGTTATATATACTTCCTTTTCTAATTTTTAGGGCATTAGATATTGTAAGGAGCTCATGAATAGTGTCTTTTTTACCATTTTGAGTAATTTTAGCATATATTCTACTCTTAATCTTAGATTTTATCTTTGTAATCAACATCTATGGCTTTAATTTAAAACAACAACAACAACAACAAACCCAGTATTATCCCAACATGTGGGGTCTGGGGAGGGTAGTCTGTATGCACACCTTACCCCTACCTAATGCAGGTAGAGAGACTGCTTCCAATAGACCCTCGACTAAGGAATCTATGGCTTTAATTTCATCTTCTATTTTGATTTCTTCCATGAAAATTAGCAGCCAGACCCATAAGTGAGGGTTGTGACCTAATCCCAGTGTGGGTATCTAATGGGTTTTCAATTTTAGGGTCTATATGTGACCGGGTCTATGATATTTAGTCTATTTCATGCTTAATTCATTGAATTAGTGGTTGTAAACACTGATTCATGCCTTTTTGACTAGGGGTACTCTTGAGAAAGAGAACCCAATTCTAGGTAAAGTAGGATGTTGATACCCAACTTTTTCCTATACTATTTTCAAAAAATGCATATATATCTTAAAAACAATGCATGAGCATCAACTAATATTTTTCCATAATTAATGCAATTTTAAGGACTTTTAATTAATTTTCCCAGTATTTTTATTATATAAATAAGTACTAATTTCATCACAAGTGGTTTTATAGTAATTTTATGGATTAATTTTATCATTTATATTTATATTAAGCTTTAATTATTTCATGAATAGCCACACTTACATTTTTTGGGTTATAATTGCAATAACTTTGCAATAATAGCCCATGTGTGTATAATTACCTTATTTCACCAAAAAATAGTTTTTTATATTTTTATAATATTAAGTAATTATCTAAAATCATTTTTATGTACCAATAACATTTTTATCATTTATTAGCTATTTTCATAAATTTATTTTATATATTAATGGGGTATTTAACAAATAGCCTCTTTAAATTTATTTTAATTTCGGATCTAGCCCAAAACATTACCCCCAGCCTAATTAAAATACCCAAGCCCAATTTCTACCCAACCCCCCCACCATCAGGTCAAAACCTGGCCGTTGATCTCAAAAGATCAACGGTCAAGAATCTATTACCTTTTCTAATTACCCCAACCCCACCCACTTCCCTCATTTCCGTCGCCTCTATTTCCTTGTCTCCCTCTCTTCTCTCTCAGACGCTCCCCTAACCCTATCCGCCGTCATCGGAAAACCCCTGTTCCATGGGGTTCCTATGTGATTTTAGGCCCCTGCCGGCCTCTTACCTCTTTTGGTTGTTCGATTTTGTTGTTATGTGAAGGAATCTTGAAGAGATTAGACTCAGATTTGTTCAAAACCTTTTCATGAACCTACCTATGGTCATATCACTGTTTGTGAGTACTATTATCTTCGTGTTTTTGGCTCAAATCTATGGTGTCAAACCAGATTTTCTTTCATCTCTGTCATTTTTAAAACCCTAGTCTCTTGTTACTCGAATCTGTTCAGATCCTTGCAGATCTGAGATAATTTTAAGTTTATTTGCTATTTCTCTTTAAAAAACTTTCTGTGTTTTCTTATTATTAACCGATTTTTGTCTTCTCTGAAGCTAGGGTTTCATCTGTTTAAGTTTCTTCAAGACTACAAAAAATTTTCAAGTGGTTAACCCTAATTTTCTTTACTTGTTCGATTGATTCTCACGTCTATGCTCTAAACCTTAAGGGTTTCTGCTTATTTCACTGACTATTTCAATATTTGACCGTTATTTTTTGTCTCTGTCAGTTAGAAGAGATTCACTGATTTTATTAGAGTTAAAATCAAATTGTTTTTGTTGAAATTGATATTTCCCTGTGATTTTACCTATTTTCCTTATTCGTGATGCCTAATGGTACTACTTGCCTTAATTAGTTTATCAATATAATTTTTGGGATTTAATTGACTTCTAGACGATCTTTGATTGATTTATTTACCTTAGTGAATCCCCAACTGAGCTGTTAATTAATTCTCCCCAATTTAGGGAGGTGTTTTCTGGATCCTATTGAATTATTTGATTCTGTTTAGCCCCTAATTAACTGGGCGATTTTATTTGCTTGCCTTATTTGTGAACTTTAATTTTCTTGCCTTAATTGTCTTCTCTGTTGAATGCTATATAAACTCCATTCTGATTTCTTTCGAAGACATGAACACACTCAGAAAGTTACAGCTACACACACAATTCTTAATCTTATTCATACACACTCTCTATTGCAAATCTTTCTGTTACTTGTGTTTGCTGCATTGTCTAGCCGACTGAAAGCCAAGAGTAGACTATTGGAATCTGCAGGCTTTCACCTTCCTGTTTGCTATCTCTTAACTGGTATGTCTCCACTCCTATTATCATTCAATATTCTATGAAGTTAAACCTTTATGCTTTCTGTTTATTTCTCTTTATCAGCATGACTACTTCTGTGTAGCTAGACCTATGTCTTTACTGTTTATTGCTCAACATGAGTACTTATGTTATCATATGTAGTTAGACCTATGCCTTCCTGTTTATTGCTCTTAACCAATATGTCCCTATTTCTGTTATCATGACCTCTTCTATGTGATATGTGTCTCAATATACTTCTGTTTTGGTACTAGTCTCCTACTCGTCTCTTTCTCAACTACTATGCTTCAGTTCCTATTCTCTATGACTTTCATGATTAGTTCACTATGAACCTCAATATGTGCATGTTCATTATATGTTTCCGGTTTATTTCAACCAATATGCTTTAGTCTTGTTACCTCGTTGTCCCATGTGGATGTGTGGTTGTTGCCTCAACATGTTTTTGTTTTTCCCTATATTTCTCTGGACCAGCATGACTTAATTCATATTTTAGCATGTCCCTGTTTTGCCCGTGACACCTGAAACTAGCATGTCTAATTCCCACTGCCTCACTTGTTCTGTATGGTAGTTGATCAATCATTTCGATTTCAGCATGTTTCTCTTTGTTTAGTACGTGTTTACATGCTCAACTAGTAATAGTTAATGAACTTAACCAACCTATGCAATGCAAACCCTTGTTTGGATTCAGTTGTGGGCTCTGTGCAAAACCTGTCTAACCCTGTCGTTAGTTCTGGCATTCCTACTCTTGTTGTGATTGTTTGATTATTGGAATACATGTTTGAACTCAATGTGCTAAAGTTGTTATGTTTGTTCCTATTCACTTCTAAAAGTTCAAACTGTTTTTCTTAAAAACTATCTCCTACTTTTATATACTATTTTCAACTCCTACTCTTAGATATCTAGGGTCCTGCCCCTCCAGTGTGAGAACTGCCTAGGAGTCCATGAGACTCCTCCGAACTCTGACACACTGGGGCTGGCTTTTCCAAAAAATTTCACAAAAACTATTTCTTTGAAAAGGTTCTGGTATGAGCATTGCTCGGGGTCCCTGAGGCCCTTGGGAACTTTGACACACCAGAAGCCCTTTGGGTGTATTATGAGTTACTGGCACACTTCAGATTTGGTTGAAGGCTTGGATCTTCAAGTTTACTGTTGGTCCTATCCAGGCTCCCTATACCATAGTAATTTCATTATGTAATTCATTTATATCTGGTCTGTAATAATAATTCTTGTAAAAATAGATATTAGGGTTATTAGTAAAGCTGGGAGGGATTTTTATATATCTTTGTTGGGATCGGGTAGAAATCATGCCTATAAGATTGTTGTGATTATTTATACACGTTAAAAATCATGCCTATAGGATTGTTGTGATTTTTTATATGCATTAGAAATCATGCCTATAGGACTTATCTCCTTATTTGTCCTGAATTTCCACTTTACATCCTAGAAATCCTGTTATGGGACGTTTATCAATTCTGTATCAAAATTCATGTTCATGCATATATTCAAGTCTCAATGTGCATTAGAAACCATGCATATAGGATCTTCTTTGGGAATTATCAAACTTGTATAACATTCTGCTCACTTCGATATCATGTCCTTAGGAAATAATATTTAAAATCAGCATGAACACTTAGCCGTCATGCCTACAAGGAATATGAATAAAAACAGTTTGACACTTACATATCATGTTTGTAGAGATAAATATGTAAAATCAATTTCTGTGTTTATATGTCATGAAGTAATGCTTGTGATCATTTTCGGTGCATAGATAGCATGCCTATAGGGTCTAAACAGATAAAAATTTGTCTGTTATAAGTCAATCACTAGTTTATTATTATGGTCTGATTCACGCTTAGATACTACGTCTATAGGATCCTGCCCAGTTATCACCTAGGCAGACCTGCAGGTTGATTAAAGTTCTGAAGTTTAAAACTGTGTTTGTTTGACTACCTACAAACTGCCTAGATCCAGTAGGTAATAAAATAAGTAGGCCAACTTATTAGGTATTCACTGCCTCATCTTAATAAAATGCTGCATATTCTGCTTTGTGCTCATCTAGATATCCTGCTATAAGATTTTAAGTCGTTTAAAAACTGTTAGTTGAGGCATGCAATTGCTTGGTTACTTGTGGAGGTAAATCTGAGACCTTTAATTTTTCCTTATGTGATAGTCCAATTTACTTTTGTTTGATGCCTAGTTTTCTCCTTTTAAGCACCATAGGTGAGTCTAGAACCACCTTAAATAGATACCCTAAGCACCTCCAGGGCCATAGGTAAAGGACGGGTAATGCATGCATAGGGTACGTACTCGACACTATTAGAACGCTTAGATAATCATTAAGGGGAGGGTCCTTGGGTAGTAAAGGAGATGATGATCTATGCGCTAATGCTACCGTGATCTGTGCACTAATGCTACGCGTAATACCTCTATTTGAGGAAGGTTACCGAGTATTGCATAGAAATGATCCTATAGGCTAATACACCTAGGACCCTTTTAAGTTTCTTTTTAATGTAATCTCTATCTGTTTGTTTCAGTTTCCTTTAAAGAATAATTCGCTTAAATTGAGTTTGCCGGGACCCACCGTTGTGGACCTCGAGGGGTGCCTAACACCTTCCCCTCAAGGTAATTTCGAGCCCTTACCCAATCTCTGGTAATCTAAACCGGTTTATGAGTTATTTGCTTTAGGTGCCCTAACACATCTTAATACATTAGGTGGAGACTCTTCAAATTCCATACCCCTTCCCAAAAGGAAATGAGTTGTCCCAAAATGTCGAAACCCGATTCCGCGAGGAAAAAGGGGGGCGCGACAGCATGGCGACCCTGCTGGGATTTCCCTTAGGCACTTACCATAACAAACGTGCTTTTGTGTTTTAGTATTTAAGCATGATTTATTCTGTTAATACTTGCGCACCCTTTCTCCGCTTTATGTGAATCTATTTGCCTATTTTTAAGCATTTACGATTTCTTGTTTCATTATCTTTATTATGGAAACTGACATGTCTTTTTGTTTTCTTTCTTTTATTTAAATGTCTTTTCAATTAATAAATATTGCATTGTTTGTTTTTTTTACGTGCAAATACGTGACAACATGCTATTTACTGTTGCATAAATCATCCTCAACATCATATTCCACTCGTGCATAATCAATCCTATAGCTACGCTTGATGAGTGTTTGCTCTCTTCCTATATATCACCTTTTAAATTCGGAGAGGCTTATTTGCAGTAAAACTAGTCGATCAGCGGTGCAGTCGACAGTTCTGTACCTTTCCCCCTCAAGTTGTCCACTTAGAGGTACTGGTCTACACCTCTATAGAAACCTTACTTTGATTTATTGTACATGCATCATGATCAAAACCTAGCCAGGGTTAATATGTTGTTCGCATAATAACCCTTTAGGAAAAGCCTTGTCCAAAAGTCCACCAGGGTTCCCATAATCCCAACAGATGCAACCATGATCTGTGCATTAATTTGGAAAAATAAGTGCCATTATCCTAATCACCGATTTATAAGTAGTCGAATCTGGAGGGGGAAAGGGTCTAACCTTGTTTGTTTTGAAGAAATGAGGCACGAAGTCCTCAGGTTTGGCATGGTCCAAAGAATACCACCATTGTTGTTGGATTGGTGGGAGGACCTTTCGCCAAGTGACAAAGACCATGTGAAAAGGGTCCTCGAAAACTTACCCTCTTTACTGGATATCCAACCAAACGATATGTTAATCAAAGCGGCCACTATGTTCTAGGACGGAGAAAGGTCTGTGTTCCGTGTTGGAAACATAGAAATGACTCCTCTCTTGGAGGACATAGGGGGATTCACTGGACTACCTTGGGACATTCCGGGTTTATTGGTGCCCGAAAATCGTGCCGCTATGGGGTTCTTAAAATTGATGGGTTTGAAAAAGAACGATGATTTGGAGTGCCTGAAGGAGTCCTACATACCCTTTGACTATCTCTATGAACGATATGGTCATAGAAAGTCTTATCGTATCTTCCATGATGAATTCTCTATCACTTCCTTGGGTCATATTCACCGCAGGGTTTTTGTGTTCGTTGTTTGCTTCCTGGGCATGATAGTATTTCCAAGAAAAGGGGACATGATTCACACTATACTGGCTATGGTAGCCAAGACCTTAATGGAGGGGATCGAGGGGCAAACATATACAATTGTCCCTATGATCATAGCTGAAATCTACCGAGCCTTGGACCGCTGCTAGAAGGGGTTCAAACACTTTGAGGGTTGTAATCTGCTACTACAAGTTTGGTTACTGGAGCATCTCCAAAGGGGTCAATATCGTCAAGACTTTCCACGAAGGGCATGGAATGATCATATTGCCTTCCATCGCCCTAAGAGAATGACTTACATCCCCAACAGGTTTGCTCAACCGGAAAATGCTACAGAATGGGAGCAGTTTTTTGACAATTTGACTGAGGACCAGGTTCAATGGATGTTCGAATGGTTCCCTACCAGTGAGTTCATCATCAGATCTAGGGATGCTCTGCACTTGGTGTTGATCTGGTTAAGGGGCATATACCCTTATGTTCCCATCAGGGTTATGAGAAAGGCAGGCGAGAAGCAAGTGATACCGCTAGTTTCTAAAATGAGTCATTACAGGGAAGATTTTCAGGATGACGACATCCCGTACAAATGTGAAGCTCAGCATATGTGGCATCTAAAGGTTATTGTGGAAAGGGAAACCATCGATCCAGACAGATACCACACAGGGCATGTACGTTTTTACCTATCATGGTTGGAAGACAGCATAACAGGGGTAGTTGAGCCAAGAATCGATCGAGGAAACAAGGTCATAGACGAAGTTGCTGAAGCCCAAGTGAAATACACTAAACTGTGCAAGAAGGGTTCATGAGTCCGAGGCTGAGCATCTGGAGCAACACAAAACTGACATGGAACTGATCAATAAATGGAGGAAAAAGGGCAATCAAATCTAATGAAAGGCTGGAGTATTTGGAGCAGGATCTGATGGAACTGGAGGGGAAGACGAGGAAAAGAGTCGTCGACCGCCAGAATGCTGAGGGAAGCGAAGAAGGACATCTAGCGAGAGTATACTTGCCGTTGGGGATGCAGGTCCTGGGAATCTGATCGACAGAGCCAAGAAGATCAAGCCTGGGGAAGGTCCTTCTGGGACCAAGTAGATTCTATTTACCTGCTTTTTCCAAATGTAATAAGGCCAAGTGCCATTACTGACTTATCTTATTTAGTGTCGTTTTAGATTTATCTGCTTTTACATTAATTAAATGAGGCAATTATTGGCACTAAAATTCTCCAAATCAACTTGTCCCTAGGCCTACCTCGGGCAATATGAGGCTCCCAATTTAGGACGCGAATTTATATTCCCGCACTATGTGCGTAGATATTGCAAATACTCTTTTTGGAACCCTTACTGACTTGGTTACTTTTGTTTTCCTTTCTTTCTTTCCTTTTTATTCCCCATTCCCTAAGGTTGGTTCACACATACTGGCATCATCAGCTTATCATACAAGATCCAGGGGCACTCCACATTCTCCTCCTCCAGGTGTACCGAAAGGAAAAGAGAAAGCTAAAATGGATGATATGAATGGAATCAGAACAGAAAACACTGCACATGTTGAGAACGGGGAAACTTTCGATGGTCGGGGAACTCAGGCCCCAAATGATTTGGTTTTACGGCTTAAGCAGAAGATACTTGCACTATAGGGCGAGCTTGAGTAGTCCGTAACTTGTCAAATCTCTCCCTCACATTGAATTTCCCAGACACCCAGAACCCTGCACCATCTCGGAACACACCAAACAAACACCCAATGAATCCTCCCCCACCTCACCAGTATACAACCCCTTCTCAAAATCAACATCTCCCTACTCAATACCCACAAAACACCTACCGTACCCCCAAAATACCCCACAAATTATTCCCGAACCCCAAAACTCCACCAATGATCATCATTATGCCCAAACTCCTGGACTTCACCGGAACAACCCTATATACGTAGAAACCCTACCTCACTCTACTCAACCAATCTCTATACACCAGAATCCACTAAGAAGGACCTGCTCATCAAGAACTTGGCTGAAGAACTCAAGAAGTTGACAAGTCGAGTTCAGGGTGTTGAAGGGGGTAAAGGAATAGAAGGTCCAAACTTTGAGGATTTATGCATACAACCGGATGTTGAACTCCCGGAGGGTTACAAACCTCCCAAGTTTGAAATGTTTGACGGAATGGGTGATCCCAACGTTCATCTGAGGACTTATTGTGACAAGCTCGTGGGGGTCCGAAAAGATGAAAGGATTTGAATGAAGCTCTTCATGAGGAGTCTTACCGGAGATGCCATGTCCTGGTACATAAGCCAGAATCCTAAGAAGTGTGCCAATTGGGTTAGCAAGGCGTCCGACTTCATGGACAGGTTCAGATTTAATACGGAGAATGCGCCGGATGTCTTCTATATCAAGAACTTAATGAAGAAGCCAACTGAGACTTTTCGCGAGTATGCTACTCGATGGAGGTCGGAAGCAGCCAAGGTTAGACCAGCATTGGACGAGGAACATATGAACAAGTTCTTTGTCCGGGCACAGGATCCACAGTATTGCGAATGGCTAATGGTCATTGAGAACCATAAGTTCTCCTATATCATCAAACTCGGAAAAGGATTAAAGAGGGTATTAAAAGCGGGATGGTGACAAATTTCGAGGCACTGCAGGCCACAAATAAAGCATTGCAATCAGGTGGTATATCGAAGAAGAAATATGTGGGAACAATAATGGTTTCCCATGGACCCAAAACTCCATTTGTATACCAGACCCCTCCACTCACATACCAAACACCTCCACCCACATACCAACCATCACCTCCCAGATATTCCCAACCTGCTACTACCTACCACACCTATAACACCAAACCATCCTATTATCAGTCACCTCCAACTCGTCCAAACTACCAAAAACCTAGGCCTAGTTTTGACCGCAAACCACCCAGACAGTACACTGCCATTGCTGAACCCATCGACCAGCTGTACTAAAGATTGAAAGCTCCTGGATATGTCACCCCCATTCTCGCTGTGGCAATGGAGAATTCATCTCAATGGGTCAATCCAAAAAATGCCTATGCATATCATTCCGGCATGAAGGGACACAATATTGACGAATGTCGCACCCTGAAAGATAAGATACAAACACTAATTGATAGTAAGGTCATACAGGCGAATGAAGCTGCACACAATGTCCGCAGCAATCCTCTCCCAGATCATAGGGGTGGGGGGGNGGGGTGCAGGGGGGGGGGTTAATGTGATAGAAAATAATGAAGAGTGGGAACCCGAGGGATCAATAGGGCTTATTTGAGAAGGTGATGATCCTAAGAAACCTGCAGTCACACTCAATCCCATTGTGGTCCAGGTACAACCGCCAGTTGAAGTCGAGGTAGCCGCATCGGTTCCTTTAGAAGTAAAAGTAGCACCACCTGCCGCAACACTCACTCCATTTGAAGTTGAGGTGGCCACACCTTTCATTTGTAACGGTAGCATCCACACCACCCTTCAGTTCCAATGCTGTACCTTGGGATTATATGGCCGAGGCTAGACAAAAGGGAATGTCAAAGACGGAAGAATCAGGCACTGCACAAGGAATAACCAGAATTAGAAGGGTTTATACACCTGAATATTTTGGAGAAACTAGTAAGCAAGCTTTCTAACAAACAACCCGTCATTGAAACTGGTTCAGATGACCACTGGAGGAAGGTACATGCAAGGGAGTACCCTATCATTGATCATCTGAACAAGACTCCCGCCCAGATATCCATCCTGTCATTATTGAAAATTCCGAATCACACAGGAACACTCTGATGAAGGTGTTGAATGAAGCATATGTGCCAAACAACATCACTAGTGGAGAAATGACCAATATGGTGGGCAGGTGCTAGAAAGCCACAAGATAACTTTCCATGAGGACGAACTGCCACCGGAAGGTTAAGTCACAACAGGGCACTGCACATTACAGTGCAATGTGAAGATAAGTTCGTCGCCAGAGTTTTGATAGATAGAGGATCCAGCCTTAACATTTTCCCGTTGACAACTTTGAAGAGGTTGGGCAAAGGTTTACATGTGATACGAGCAGAGACTATGAATGTGAAAGCATTCGATGGATCTCAAAGGGCCACGATCGAAGAAACTAACCTATGCTTGCAAATGGGTCCTACCTAGTTCGATGTTGAATTCTGGGTACTAGACATATCCGCCTCCCACAATCTATTGCTGGGATGGACTTGGATACACGCCGCTGGAGCTGTTGCATCCATTTTGCACCAAACGGTAAAATTTGAGTGGAACCATCAAAAAGTGATCATCCATGGAGATGTGAGCAACCCTGTTTACACCAGTCAGACTGTTCTGGTGGTTGAGAACAGAAGGAATTTAGGAGGAGAAACCTACCATCGCATCGAGCGTGTTAACGCAATTGTAAAGGATAAATGGTAGAGTAGAAAAATAAAGAGTATACTGGCATGGAAAGGGTACGAACCTGGAAGGGGGCTCGGTAAAAACCTTCAGGGTATCTCCAAGCCAATACAATTGAAATGCCATGGTACAACCTTTGGGCTAGGGTATTAGTACACCTGTCAGGAATACGATAATTGCTCACCACCGTGACGTGGTCCACACTACCCTCTTGAGCAACCCGTGCTGCACTTGAGTCAGACCTTCCAGCAAGCCTATATCATATGGGGATCAGAGGAAGAAGAAGCATTGGCATCACTGATGAATTTTTTCTTGGAAGATGATGATTTGGACTGCTGTGTGATTATCGAGGAGGAGGAGGAGAAAGGCCCTACCACCCAAGCTGTGGAGAGAGGAGCATTCCTCAAGAACTAGACTGTTAGACCATCAAGGGCCCGACGAGTCCCGGGGTAGCAAGGCTAAATATCATTGTTCACTTTTCTAAAAATTGATTTCCACTTTTGCATTTTATCTTTTGTCCTAAATAATATTTTCAAAATTCCAAAAACATTATTTGAATTATTGAAAATCATTTTGTTTGACATTTTAAAATGGCTTGATGTTTTATTATTACCATTTTCTTTTCATATCTTTATCCCTACAGCATTACTATTTCTTATCTTGATGAACCGACGACCGTGATATGTAATGAGACAACGCAACAAAAGGACAGTGATTCAAAAGAAATAGAAGAAGAGGATGTAAGACCTGAAGAGATCGTCAGATAAGTAGAGAATTTTGAGAACAAGCTAAAGTCCAACCTGGACAAGACTGAGATAGTCAACTTGGGAGATTCTGAAACCGTTAAGGAGACCTGCATCAACATATGTTTGTCACTGTCAGAGAAATATGAGTACACTCGGTTCCTTAAGGAATATGAGGATATCTTTGCATGGTCATACGACGATATGACAGGGTTGAGCACATCCATAGTGGCTCACAAGTTACCTACAGATCCAATGTGTTCGCCAGTGAAGCAAAAACTCAGAAAATTCAAGCCAGAAATGAGCCTGAAAATCAAGGAAGAAGTTACTAAGTAGATCAAAGCCAAGGTCCTCAGGGTAGTTGAGTATCCAACTTGGCTAGCCAACCTTGTGCCGGTTCTGAAGAATGACAGGAAAGTTAGAATCTGTGTTGACTATCGAGATCTAAATAGAGCAAGTCCCTAGGATGATTTCCCGCTTCCAAATATACACATCTTGATCGACAAATGTGACAAGCATGAACTCCAGTCTTTTGTGGATTGCTTCTCCAGTTACTATCAGATCTGGATGGTCGAGGAGGACATTGAGAAAATGGCTTTCGTTACACCATGAGGTGTTTATTGTTACAAGATGATGCCATTCGGCCTAAAGAATGCTGGGGCCACCTACATGAGGGCCATGACTACTATTTTTAATGACATGATACACAAAGAAATCGAGGTATATGTGGATGATGTCATCATTAAATCCAAGAAGGCCACAAACCACATAGAAGACTTGAGGAAATTCTTCGACAAACTGCGGAAGTACAACCTAAAGCTAAACCCTGCAAAGTGTGCATTCAGGGTTCCCGCCGGAAAGCTATTGGGATTCATAGTGAGCCACCGGGAAATAGAATTGGATCAATCGAAGGTCAAATCCATCCAAGAATTACCAATGTGAAAAAGCAAGAAAGATGTGATGAGTTTCCTGGGACGCCTTAACTACATTAGCCGTTTCATAGCACAGTCCACAGTAATATGTGAGCCGATTTTCAAAATATTGAAGAAGGACGCTTCAACCAGTTGGACCGAGGATTGTCAAAAGGCTTTTGGCAAAATCAAGGGTTACTTATCAAGGGTCCAACCAGAGTCAAGTAGACCATAGCTACTTTATCTTGCCATGCTAGATGGAGCTTTCGGCTGCGTTATGGGGCAGCACGACTAGATAGGAAGAAAAGAACAGGCCATCTACTACTTGAGTAAGAAGTTTACACCTTATGAAGCACGATATTCTTTACTGGAACGAACCTGTTTTGCCTTGACCTAGATAGCTCAGAAGCTGAGGCATTACTTATGTGCCTATATAACATATCTCATATCAATAATGGATCCCTTGAAGTATATATATTTCAGAAGCCTATGCCCACTGGCAAGCTGGTCAAGTGGCAAATCTTGTTGAGTGAATTCGACATTGTCTATATAACTCAGAAATAAGTTAAGGGACAAGTACTGGCATACCACCTTGTTGAAAACCCCGTGGGAGGAGAATATGAACCCCTGAAAACGTATTTTCCCAATGAAGAGGTATCATTCGTAGGAGGAGACATTGCCGAAGCCTACGATGGTTAGAGAATGTTCTTTGACGGAGCCCCAAACTTCAAAGGAGTCGACATTGGCGCCGTCTTGGTATCAGAAACTGGTAAGACTATACAGTATCTGCAAAACTCAGATTTCCTTGCACCAACAACATGGCGGAATATCAAGCTTGCATATTAGGACTCAACATGGCTATTGACATGAGCATTCAGGAACTGCTGGTAATCCGCGATTCAGATCTACTTGTGCACCAGGTACAAGGAGAATGGGCTACCAAGAATTCCAAGATATTTCCATATTTGCACCATGTGCAGGAATTGAAGAAAAGATTCACAAAGGTAAAGGTTCGGCATGTTCCCAGAATTCAAAATGAGTTTGCCGATGCATTGGCCACTTTGTCATCAATGATACAACATCCGGACAAGAACTTCATTGATCCTATCCCAGTAAGGATCCATAATCAGCTGACATATTGTGATCATGTCGAAGAGGAAACGGATGGAAGACCTTGGTTCCATGACATCAAAGAGTATCTGGGAAAAGGAGAATACCCGGAGCATGAAAACCATACTCAGAAACGCATGCTTCGGAGATTATCCAATCATTTCTTCCACAGTGGAGGAACCCTATATAGAAGAACTCCTGATTTTGAACTGTTAAGGTGTGTCGACGCAAAAGAAGCTTATAAATTGCTCGAGGAGATACATGCTGGGACCTGCGGCCCGCATATGAATGGCTTTGTCCTGGCCAAGAAGATACTTAGGGCCGGCTATTTCTGGATGACCATGGTGACAGATTGCATCCGGTATGTTCAAAAGTTCTACCAATGTCAAGTACATGTAGATATGATAAAAGTGCCACCAAAAGAGCTTAATGCAACAAGCTCACCTTGGCCCTTTGCAGCCTAAGGAATGGATGTCACTAGTCCAATCAAGCCCACCGCCTCAAATGGGCATATGTTTATTTTAGTGGCTATCGACTACTTCAATAAATAGGCTGAAGCTGCATCTTACAAACCCGTGACTAAGAAGGTTGTTGCAGATTTTGTATGTGACCGGACTATTTGTCAGTTCGGAGTTCCAGAGTCCATCATCACTAACAATGCCGCCAATCTCAACAGTGATCTGATGAGAGCCCTGTGTGAGACTTTCAAAGTGAAGCACAAGAATTCCATAGCATATAGACCTCAAATGAATGGAGCTGTAGAAACCGCCAACAAAAACATCAAGAAGATACTGAGGAAAATGATAGAAAATCACAAACAATGGCACGAGAAGCTACCATTTTCTTTATTTGGATATCGTACCACAGTCCGCACATCAACCGGGGAAACTCCTTACTTGCTGGTTTATGGTACTGAAGCTGTTATTCCCGCCGAAGTGGAAATTCCTTCCTTGAGAATCATACAAGAAGCTGAGCTCAGCGACGCAGAACGGATAAGGAGCCGTTATGAGCAGCTGGCCCTCATAGACGAAAAGAGGATGAACGCAGTATGTCATGGACAAATTTATCAAAACAGAATGTCTAGAGCCTTCAACAAAAGAGTTAAGCCGAGACAGTTCACACTTGGGAAGCAAGTGTTGAAGAAGATTTTCCCACATCAAGATGAAGCCAAAGGGAAATTTTCTCCCAACTGGCAAGGTCCCTACATGGTTCATAGAGTATTTAAAGGAGGAGCGCTCATACTCGAAGAAATGGACGGAGAAATCTGGCCAAAGCCTATCAATTCAGATGCAGTCAAAATATACTATGTGTAAACCATTTATGCTTCTTCACATGATGTAAATTGAACTACGCTCGACCTGATTCCCGTTTAAGAGGGGATACGTAGGTAGCCCTGTGGGTTCGGTCATAATTCATTAAAATTTCCATTTTCCCCATCATCAGAAACTGGGGCAGAATTTTGAGGAGGACCCTCAAAATTTCGAAGCAAGTTCAACCAAATGCAACATATAAAACAGTCAGAAGTGTTATTCAGTTAACTGGGACGGACCCTCAAAATTCTACTGTAGAAACAGTTGCAATGTCTTTGATCGTGTCACAGTCATTGGTTCATCTAACCAATTTCTAAATTATACTTTACTATGTATTCGAAAATTATGCATGCATGCTTTTGAACATAAACTCTACTTTAGCGAACGCTACTCCGATAATTTGAACATGGTATTCAGACGAAATAGAGAAAATCAAGCAAGCAGACGAAGGCACGAACCAACCTTCCCCTGCAAAACTCACGATTTTTCTTTGAATGCAGGAACAAGGAATATGAACACTTTAAAATCAAAGTCTTCATAACAACAAGGATACATAACTCATTTCCAGCTAAGAAATACTCTTCCATCATCTATTATTCGTTCATCGCATGAGACTAAGCTCTGTCTCAATCTTGCACGAGGCTAAGCCCTGCCTCCCTGTTTGCATAAGGCTACGCTCTACCTTCCATATGCATGAGACTAAGAAATTTCTCAAAATGGCATGAGGCTAAGCCCTGCCTCCATATTTGCATAAGGCTAAGAATTGCCTTCTCTTTACATAGGACTAAGCCCTTTCCTGAATCTTGCATGAGGCTAAGCCCTGCCTCCGTATCTGCATAAAGCTAAGCATTGCCTTCTCTTTGCATGGGACTAAGCCCTGTCTCGAATCTTGCATCAGGCTAAGCCCTACCTCCGTATCTACATAAGTCTAAGCATTGCCTTCTCTTTGCATGGGACTAAGCCCTGTCCTGAATCTTGCATGAGGCTAAGCCCTGCCTCACCTGCATAAGGCTAAGCATTGCCGTCTCTTTGCATGGGACTAAGCCCTATCCCGAATCTTGCATCAGGCTAAGCCCTGCCTCCGTATCTGCATAAGGCTAAGCATTTCCTTCTCTTTGCATAGGACTAAGCCCTGTCCCAAATCTTACATGAGGCTAAGCCCTGCCTCCGTATCTGCATAAGGCTAAGCATTTCCTTCTCTTTGCATAGGACTAAGCCCTGTCCCAAATCTTACATGAGGCTAAGCCCTGCCTCCGTATCTGCATAAGGCTAAGCATTTCCTTCTCTTTGCATAGGACTAATCCCTGTCCGGAATATTGCATGAGGCTAAGCCCTGCCTCCGTATCTGCATAAGGCTAAGCATTGCCTTCTCATTGCATGGGACTAAGCCCTGTCCTGAATCTTGCATGAGGCTAAGCCCTGCCTCCATACCTGGATAAGGCGAAGCATTGCCTTCTCTTTGCATGGGACTAAGCCCTGTCCCGAATCTTGCATCAGGCTAAGCCCTGCCTCCGTATCTGCATAAGGCTAAGCATTTCCTTCTCTTTGCATGGGACTAAGACCTATCCCGAATCTTGCATAAGGATAAGCCCTGCCTCCGTATCTGCATAAGGCTAAGCATTTCCTTCTCGTTGCATGGGACTAAGCCTTGTCCCGAATCTTGCATAAGGCTAAGCCCTGCCTCCCTATCTGCATAAGGCTAAGAATTTCCTGCAATTTGCATGGGACTAAGCCCTGTCCTGAACCTTGCATGAAGCTAAGCCCTACCTCCCTATCTGCACAAGGCTAAGCTCTGCCTTCCCTCTGCATGGGACTAAGCCATGTCCCGAACTTTGCATGAGACTAAGCTCTGTCTCAATCTTGCATGAGGATAAGCCCCGTCCCGAACCTCACCCGAGACTAAGCACTGTCTCCCTGGCATTATCTATTCTCTTCTTTCGGTCTAAGCTCTACCCTCAACTTCATACAAGACTAAGACCTATCTTGTTGCTTTTAGCATTATATTTTTGCACTTCAGGGGCTGAAATATCGCCAACTTGTCCGAAGGCGTCATAGTCTAAAGGCACCATCCTCATAGCCGGAAGACACCATGCCATGGCCTGAGGATCTCTCAAACTTGCATATCATTATTCAAAGGAATCATGGTTCGGAGGCACCATTTTCATGGCCCGAGAACATAATTTCATGGCCTGCAAATCCCTTACCGCACAATTCATGGCCCGGGACATCATGGTCTAAGGACGTCATCCTCAATCATCATAAGACAATTCTCATGGTCTGAAGGGAATTTGCATCATGTTAAAATTTACGCAAAGATATATGCTTTTAGTGCGTCCTCTATTTGCAGGTAACCCAATGAGCAACCTTTATCCCAATAGGAGCAATGGCGCTCCAGTTCATTCACACTATTACAGACTTGGCCGCTCACCATAGCTGTTTTACCCATTCACAACCTTGTGTCAGTTCTTGTGATAACTTCATCGTTATGTTTTACCGTCGAATCGAGAACTACAAACGACCTGATTCCTGTAAAACTAGGGATATGTAGGCAGCTCAAAAACCAGAGTGCGGCCTATGCCTCTCAAATCACCTTACTCGGTCAAAATTGGCCGTCATATCTTTACTCGATAACTATTTCATCCTTCCCGGGTAAAGAGTGGCAGCTGTTGATACCCAATTTTTTCCTATACTATTTTCAAAAAATGCATATATATCTTCAAAAAAATGCATGAGCATCAATTAATAATTTTCCATAATTTCTGCATTTTTAAGGACTTTTAATTAATTTTCCTAGTATTTATAAATAAGTACTAATTGCATCACAAATGGTTTTACAGTAATTTTATGGCTTAATTTTATCATTTATACTAAGCTTTAATTATTTCATGAATAGCTACACTTACATTTTTTGGGTTATAATTGCAATAACTTTACAATAATAGCCGTTGTATGCCCCCTAACCCTAGTCGTCGTCAACGAAAAACCCTCGTTCCATGGGGTTCCTTTGTGATTTCAGGCCCCTGCTGGCCTCTTACCTCTTTTGGTTGTTTGTTTTTGTTGTTACATGAAGGAATCTTGAAGATATTTGACTCAGATTTGTTCAAAACCTTTTCATGAACCTACCTATGGTCATCTCCGTTTGTGAGTACTATTATCTTCGTGTTTTTGGCTCAATTCTATGGTTCCAAACCAAATTTTCTTTCATCTCTGTCATTTTTAAAACCCGAGTCTCTTGTTACTCGAATATGTTCAGATCCTTGCAGATCTGAGATAATTTTAAGTTTATTTGCTATTTCTCTTAAAAAAAATTATGTGTTTTCTTTTAATTAACCGATTTTTGTCTTCTCTAAAGCTAGGGTTTCATCTGTTTAAGTTTATGCAAAAGTACAACAAATTTTCAAGTGTTTAACCCTAATTTTCTTTACTTGTTCGATTGATTCTCTCGTCTATGCTCTAAACCTTAAGGGTTTCTGCTTATTTCATTGACTATTTCAATATTTGCCTGTTATATTTTGTCTCTGTCAGTTAGAAGAGATTGACTGATTTTATTATAGTTAAAATCATATTTTTCTGTTGAAATTAATATTTCCCTGTGATTTTACCTATTTTCCTTATTCATGACTCCTAATGGTACTACTTGCCTTAATTAGTTTGTCAGTCTGATTTATGGGATTTAATTGACTTCTAGACGATCTTTGATTGATTTATTTACCTTACTGAATCCCTAACCGAGATGTTAATTGATTCTCCCCAATTTAGGGGGCTGTTTTCTAGATACTATTGAATTATTTGATTCAGTTTATCCCCCAATTAACCGGCCGATTGTATTTGCTTGCCTTATTTGTGAAATTTAATTTTCTTGCCTTAATTGTCTTCTCTGCTGAATGCAAAATTAATTCCATTATGATTTATTTCAAAGACACAAACACACTCATAAAGTTACACCTACACACACAATTCTTACTCTTATTCATACACACTCTCTGTTGCAAATCTTTTTGTTACTTGTGCTTGCTGCATTGTCTAGCCGGCTGAACTAGTATATCTGCATACTTTCACCTTCCTGTTTGCTATCTCTTAACTAGTATATCTCCACTCCTATTATCATTCAATATGCTATGAAGTTAAACCTATGTGCCTCCTTTTTATTGCTCTTAATCAGCATGACTAATTCTGTGTAGCTAGACCTATGTCTTTCCTATTTATTGCTAAACATGACTTCTTCTGTTATCATATGTAGTTAGACATATGACTTCCTGTTTATTTCTCTTAACCAGTATGTCCCTATTTATGTTATCACGACCTCTTCTATGTGATATATGTCTCAATATGCTTCTGTTTTGGTACAGGTCTCCTAGTCGTCTCTTTCTCAACTACTATGCTTCAGTTCCTATTCTCTATGACTTACATGATTAGTTCACTCTGAACCTCAATATGTGCATGTTCATTATATGTTTCCTGTTTATTTCAACCAGTATGCTTTAGTCTTGTTACTTCTTTGTCCCATATGGCTGTGTGGTTGGTGCCTCAACATGTTTTAGTTTTGCCCTATGTTTCTTTGGACCAGCATGACTTAATTCCTGTTTTAGCATGTCCCTGTTTTGCCCGTGACACCTGAAACTAGCATGTCTAATTCCCACTGCCTCAACTTGTTTTGTATGGTAGTTGATCAGTAATTTCGATTTCAACATGTTTATCTTTGTTTAGTACATGTTTATATGCTCACCTAGTAATAGTTAATGAACTAAACCAACCTATGCAATGCAAACCCTTGTTTGGATTCAGTTGTGGGCTATGTGCAAAACTTGTCTAACCCTATCGTTAATTCTAGCATTCCTACTCTTGTTGTGATTGTTTGATTATTGGAATACATGTTTGAACTCAATGTGCTAAAGTGGTTATGTTTGTTCCTATTCACTTCTAAAAGTTCAAACTATTTTTCTTAAAAACTATGTCCTACTTTTATATACTATTTTCAACTTCTACTCTTAGGTATCTAGGGTCCTGCCCCTCCAGTGTGAGCACTGCCTAGGAGTCCATGAGACTCCTCCGAACTCTGACACACTGGGGATGGCTTTTCCAAACTTGTTCACAAAAATTATTTCTTTGAAAAGGTTCTGGTGTAAGCATTGACCAGGGTCCCTGAGGCCCTTGGGAACTTTGACACACCAGAATCCCATTGGGTATATTATGAGTTACTGCAAACTTCAGATTTGGTTGAAGGCCTAGATCTACAGGTTTACTATTGGGCCTATCCAGACTCCTTATAACATAGTAATTTCATTATGTAAGTCATTTATATCTGGTCTGTAATAATAATTCTTGTAAAAATAGATATTTGGGTTATTAGTAAAGCTTGGAGGGATTTTATATATCTTTGTTGGAATCGGGTAGAAATCATGCCTATAGGATTGTTGTGATTATTTATACGCGTTAGAAATCATGCCTATAGGATTGTTGTGATTGGTTGTATGCATTCGAAATCATGCCTATATGACTTATCTCATTATTTGTCCTGAATTTCCACTTTACATCCTAGAAATCCTGTTATGGGACGTTTATCAATTCTGTATCAAAATTCATGTTCATGCATATATTCAAGTCTCAATTTGCATTAGACACCATGCTTATAGGATCTTCTTTGGGAATTATCAAACTCGTATAACATTCTGCTCACATAGATATCCTGTCCTTAGGAAATCATATTTGAAATCAACATGAACACTTAGCCGTCGTGCCTTTAAGGAATAAGTATAAAAACAGTTTTACACTTAGATATCATTTTTGTAGAGATAAATATGTAAAATCAATTTCTGTGTTTATATGTCCTGAAGTAATGCTTGTGATCATTTTCAGTGCATAGACAACATGCCTATAGGGTCTAAACAGATAAAAATTTGTCTGTTATAAGTCAATCGCTAGTTTATTATTATGGTCTGATTCATGCTTAGATACTATGTCTATTGGATCCTGCCTTGTTATCACCTAGGGAGACCTGCATGTTGATTAAAGTTCTGAAGTTTAAAACTGTGTTTGTTTGACTACCTACAAACTGCCTAGATCCAGTAGGTAATAAAATCAGCAGGAAAACTGAATAGGTATTCACTGCCTCGTCTTAATAAAATGCTGCATATTCTGCTTTGTGCTCATCTAGATATCATGCTATTGGATTTTAAGTCATTTAAAAACTAGTGGTTGAGGCGTTCAATTGTTTGTTTACTTGTGGAGGTAAATCTGAGCCCTTTAATTGTTACTTATGTGATAGGCCAATTTGCTTTTGTTTGACACCTAGTTTTCTCCTTTTAAGCATCATAGGTGAGTTTAGAACCACCTTAAATAGAGACCCTAAGCTCCTCCAGGGCCATAGGTAAAGGACGAGTAATGCATGCATAGGGTACGTAGTTTCTTCTTGCTTAACCAAGTGCAGGTAGAATCAACTCTTGAAGTGCTCCAAAGGAGAAAGAAAGCCATTGGATGGAGTTGATATTCGGGGCATAAGCCCTGCCTTTTGCATGCACAAAATTATTCTTGAAGATGATGCAAAACCGTCTGTGGAACATCAACGGAGGTTGAATAAGGCGATGCAAGAGGTGGTCAAAAAGGACATAATCAAATGGCTTGATGATGGGGTTATTTATCCAATCTCTGATAGTGCTTGGACTTCACTAGTGCAGGTGTTCCAAAAAAGGATGGTATGAACGTGGTGAAGAATGAAAAGAATGAGCTGATTCCCACTCGGACCGTGACTGGCTGGAGGGTTTGTATGGATTACAGAAAGCTGAACAAGGTGACCCGAAAGGATCACTTTCCATTGCCATTTTTGGACCAGATGCTTGATAGACTTGCTGGGCGGTCCTTCTATTGTTTCTTGGATGGGTATTCAGGCTACAACCAGATTCTTATAGCCCATAAGATCAGGAGAAAACAACCTTCACCTACCCATACAGGACCTTTTCCTTCTCTAGAATGCCATTCGGATTGTGCAATGCACCCGCTACATTTTAGTGGTGCCATGATGGCAATATTCATGGACATGGTGGAGGACTTCCTTGAAGTCTTCATGGACGACTTCAGTGTGGTTGGTGACTCATTTGAGGAGTGTTTGCAAAATCTTGATAAAGTTCTCGTCAGGTGTGAAGAAACTAATCTTGTGTTGAATTGGGAAAAATGCCATTTCATGGCCGAGGGGAGCACTGTCCTCGGCCATAAAATCTCAAAACATGGAATTGAAGTGGATAAGGCCAAGATCGAATTTATATCCAAGTTACCTCCTCCGACTTCCGTAAAGGGAGTCTAAAGTTTCCTTGCGCATGCAGGATTTTACCGGCGATTCATTAAAGATTTTTCAAAAGTGGTAAACCCCCTATGAAAGTTATTGGAGAAGGACGCCATGTTTGAGTTCAATGAGGAACGTATGAAAGCCTTTGAGTTGTTGAAGTACAAGTTAACTACCACTCCTATCATCACCGCACCAAATTGGAGCTCTCTCTTTGAGCTTATGTGTGACTCAAGTGACGTGGCGGTGGGAGCGGTCTTGGGGCAACGGGTGAACAAAATATTTCATCTCGTCTATTACGCAAGCAAAACCATGAACTATGCTCAGGTTAACTATACCGTTACGGAAAAGGAATTGTTGGCGAATGTGTTTGAAATGGAAAATTTTAGGCCCTATCTCATGGGCGCCAAGGTAATTGTTCACACACGCAACGCTCCAGTACTTGGCGACGAAGAAGGATTCCAAAGCTAGGATTATGAGGTGGGTCTTGTTGCTCCATGAATTTGATCTTGAAATTGTTGATAGAAAGGGGAGCAAAAATCAAGTTGCTGATCATTTGTCCCGGTTAGAGGAGCAAGGAAGGCCAAAAGATGGTCTTGAAATTAATGATGCTTTTCCGGATGAACAGCTCCTCTTGGTCTCTATTCATGACATGCCTTGGTTTGTGGACATCGCCAACTTTCTTGTCACCGGGGTTGTCTCGTATGAGCTCTCTTCTAACCAAAGGAAGAATCTTGGACGGGACAACTTGGATTACCATTGGGATAAGCCGTACTTGTTTAAAATTTGCAATGATGGAGTTATTCGCCGGTGTGTCCCCGAGGAAGAACAAATGACCATTCTTGATTCTTGTCATTCCTCGCCCTACGGTGGTCATCACGGTGGGGAAAGGAGAACTTCTAAAGTTTTGAGTTGTGGGTTTATTGGCCAACTTTGTACAAAGATGCAAGAGAATTGGTGAAGAGATGCGACGAGTGTCAAAGAGCGGGTGTCATATCAAAGAAGGATGAAATTCCCCTCACAACGATCCTTGAAGTTGGTATATTTGATGTGTGGGGCATAGACATCATGGTCCCTTTCATTAGTTCGTGTGGTAATACCTACATTATCGTGGTGGTGGATTATGTCTCTAAATGGGTTGAGGCCGTGGCTTTTCACAATAATGAAGCCCGGAGTGTAGTTAGTTTTCTCAAGAAGAACATTTTCACATGATTTGGGACACCTCGGACAATCATAAGTGACGGGGGATCTCATTTTTGTCATAGGGATTTTGATAAGTTGCTTGCCAAGTATGGGGTAAATCACAAAGTTTACACTCCTTACCATCCTCAAACTAGTGGGCAAGTTGAAGTCTCCAATCAAGAAATCATGAACATCTTTTCCAAAACTGTGAATGCCAATAGGACGATTGGTCAAGAAAGCTTGCTAACACACTATGGGCATATAGGACTGCATTCAAGACACCAATCGGTATGTCCCCGTACCGGTTGGTGTACGGTAAAGCATGCCACTTGCCGATTGAGCTAGAGCACAATGCATTATGGGCCTTGAAAAAGTTGAATTTGGATTGGGACACTGCTACAAATCTTCGTGTTGATCATCTCAATGAGCTTGAAGAGTTTAGATTTCATGCCTATGCAAGATGTTCTTTGTATAAGGAGAGAATGAAGTATTTGCATGACAAGTATGCCAAGGACCGGGAATTCAAAGTGGGTGATTTGGTACTACTCTTCAACTCCCGGTTGCGTTTCTTTATGGGCAAGCTCAAATCCAAATGGAGTGTCTCTTTGAAGTAGTGTTGGTCACACCTTTTGGTGCCCTTGATCTAAAGAACAAGAATGTTGAAATATTTCGTGTAAATGGGCATCGGGTCAAGCACTACTTGGGAAAAATTGAGGATAGCCACGTGGTGGGTTTGTTGAAATTCACTTGATCATGGTAACCTGTGTCGTGTCGTGACGTTAAATCGGGCGCTTCTTGGGAGGCAACCCAAGTGATTTTTCTTTCTTTTTAATTTCTTCTTCTTAGATTAGATTTTCTTGAGCTAACTTGTTTGTGAGATTGGTGTAGGACATGATTGATGCTGTGCAGGAACACATTGTGGGAAATGGGCTAAGGCTGGACAAAATCACTACTGCATTCAAAAATTCACGGTCAGCGGTTGCAATTGCGCTGAGGCGGTTTAAGTTTTGCGGTAGCGGAAGGATGGAACACAAATAACAGCTCTCTAAAGTTTATTCCGGTGCAGCATTCAAAATTCCGTTGTCAGCGGTCCCCTTCCGCTGCAGCGATTAGAATTTCGATGGCAGCGAAAATGTTCAAGGTCCAGCTCTTCAAAAAGAAAAAAAAGCGCGGTCGGCGGTAGAATTAAGATGCCGCTCTTGGTAAGTCGGTGGGGTCCCAGTTTCTAAGTATAAATATAGGGGGACCCCCTTCTTTACCCTTTTCACAATTTTACATCCCAGACGTTTTACTGTTCATAGCCCCTTTCACGGTGCATCTAAGCTTCAATATTCTAAACAAGTCAGCATCCTACATAGAATCTAACACCGGTATGTTCAAATTCTTGATTCTAATTGTATATTTTCATCTTTTTATTTGTTTCTTCTTAATTTTCTTTTCTTAAATGGGGTAATTATAGACCTAAGTTTTTAGCATGTTTCACCAAGTGGGTTATAATCAATGGGTAGTGTATTATTGTTACCTAATAGGGTCTAGGGTTATTAATCTCCAGTACTTAATGTCTAATTTTTTTATGATTGATTAAAACCTAGTTCCTGAACAAGCAGTCAGTGCTCGTTTTTACTAAATTACGCTGCAGCGGACAAGAAATCCGCGGTCAGCAGATTGTTATGTGCTTGGACTTTTTAAATGAACAATTCCGCTGCAGCGACCATAATTCCGCTGACAGAGGTTGGCTTTCCGCTGCAGCGGCCACTTTTTCGTTGTAATTCAGAGAATGGCACAACTGATTCCGCGATCGCATTTTTTTTTCCGCTATGGCGTAATGACTTTCGTGGCCGCACCCATTTTTTTGCGGTCAGCGGTTTCCAACATCAGAGAGTGGGTATTCTGATCCCCACAACTCCGTTGTAGTGGTCATTTTTCCGCTGACAGCGGAGGACCTTCTGTTGCAGCGATTACTTTACCACTAACAGCGAACTTGTCTGTCTACAACTGATTCTGATCCTCTGCATCATTTACCTCTGTGCTTCAACTGAATACTTGTGTACCACGTACTAACGATCTTCATTGACATGTTTGCAGACAATGGTTCGCTCACGAGGTGCCTCAAACAAACAACCCGGATGGGGTGATTCTACCAGGGGTCGTGGTAGGGGTAAACAACCGACAGCACCCCTAAGCTCAAAAAAGCTGATAGGGAACAAAGCACCACTCCGGAGGCCAACTCCCAGCCCATCAGAGTCCAGTGATTATGTCCTCTCACGGGAGGTTTTAGAGGGGGACAGTGGTGCACCCCGGGTAGAGGCTCAATATCAACCTAGGCGTCTTGTCAACGAGCCTACAACATAAGGCTCTTTAGATAGCCTAGGTTTATCTAGTGACTCTTCACCTCCTCAGGACACCGGGGCAGCAGTTCCATCCACCACATATGCCTCAATTAATATTGATACTTCTGATGATACTCATAGTTCTGATGATACCCCAGATGATGGAAGGGGTGGTGACACCTAAGTACAGGAAGGAGGGCTACTCAGGACCACACATCAAACAGTGTGGCAAAATCGGTTTGTCTCTAAACCAACTTATCACAAGTTCAGAGACTGGTGGCCTCAAAGATCACTTATTTTGGAGAGAGATTTTGTTGAGAGGGACCTTCTTCCCCACAAACCAAACGTCAAAATGCAGTTCAACGAGAGGATAGGGAGGGAATTCTTCACACAACGTTACTAAGTCCAATGAATTTGTTGTCAAATAATTCTACGCCAATGTTACCCATATCAAAAAGGGCACATACCTGACCAAAGTTCAAAACAAGAAAGTACTATTCAATGGTGAGGCATTCAATGACTATGCTGGTTTCAACCATGAAGATGAGGCCCTTTACTTGGAGAAGGTGGAGTTAGGTGATTTAGCTCGCATGTGGGCGGCCTCCGTGATTGCTATTCCTGGTACTACTCAGATGTGGCTAATAGCAGGAGCTACTATCATAAGAAGCACCTTGAGTTTTGAGTTTGGGCGACATTTGTATGCAGCACGATAGACCCCACCTTGCATGACTGTGACATGCCACTGTCTCGTGCTCTTATTGTTGGGGCCATTATGGCAGGGTTCCCGATCAACGTCGGGAATATCGTGGCAAGGGTGATCACCAAGACAATCAAGAAGAATGAGCACTAATATCCTTTCCCGAACTTCCTCACTATGTACTTCCAGGACAAGGGAGTTGAGGGAAGGTCAGAAAGTGAAGCCGAAATTGCAATTCTCCTGGTACAGTTTGAAAGGCCCAGACAACCTCAAGGCCAAGAGCAAAGCCACCACTTCTACTGCTGCTGAGCCTTCTACTGTTGTGGAGGGTTCCTCTACACTGCCATCCCGGAGCCTTCCTCTGGTCCTTCTACTACCATTCCTGTATCCGTGCCCACCCCCTTCTACTACCATTCCTGTATCCGTGCCCACCATTACTGTATCCGTACCCTCAGACTGCTCTGAAGGTGTCTCAGACATAGGCCGGTATCAACAACTGGCTGCAGGTAGCTTCTTTAAAGCTAACTGACCTCTCCACTGTCGTTGCAGCCCAGTCAGCTCTAGTACAGATTCAGTTGCCTCCAACATTGGAGGAGACCTTGAAGATCTTGGCTGATAACCAGAAGAAGATATTGGAGACCCTGGACACACATGGGACGGTGAACCATTCTTTAGGGAAGGCTGTGAAGAAAATGAAGAAAATTCAGGATGAGATGAAAAAGAGACAAGTAAAGACACAGAAGACCAAGGCTGAGCTGACAAGGGAGGTAGACAAGTTCACAGAAGCGAGGGACATCCCCCTTGATCTATTGATAGGAGAGCCTGCCTCTGCAGATCAGACAACACAGGTCCCAGAGCAGGAGATCACCTCAGCCCCAGTGCAGAGAGGAGCCATTCCCTAGACTGATGACATGGAGATCCAGCTAGAGGATCCAGCGGGAGAGGCCTCTTTCCAGCCACCTGCTCTAGTGACTACTACTGATCCTTCCTCCACAGCTGACCCGACCCCCATGCAGACTGAGGCACCCTAGGGAGTTCTCTCTTACTCTCTCACCCTTTCCCTATTCTATATTTTTGCATTTAGCATTGAGGGAAAATGCTAATATTTATTGGAGGGGGTGGCCTCTATTGATGATTTGGTGATTCAGACATTCAGATATTTTTGTTTGTAATAACTCCTAATACTGCTTTCCTTTTCTTTATTTACATTTTCATACATTTGGTTTGTTTTATATTTGGTATGTATATATAAATTCTCCGTTCTCATGTATATACTCATTCCCCTTTTGATGTATATTCGTCTTAACCCCCTATTATACTTCATTTCTACTTTCCGTATTTATATTGTATAACTTCTTTATTATTTTCCTTTATAGTTTATCTTCTTATTTCTTTTAGTAACTTATTTTTGAACTTATAGCTTCTTCTTTACTTTTTTGTTATCAATAAGCCCTTGGTTTTCTTAAGGCCACGGTTCTTTCCAAGGGTGGAAATTGTGTGAACCAGGTGTCTCTTCCCTACAACGGACGGTGTGACGACCTTCTTAAGGGATTAAGTCCATTTTTCGTTTTGTTTTTGCTTTTCCTTTATTTTGGTAATAATGAACAAATGTGACTCGAGTAAGATTCACTTGGCACCAGCATATTTACCTTTGAACTCATGGTTAGAGATAAATTGTAGACGAGTTTAGCTCTAAGTGTGACCCGTAGAGTATTGAGTTGGCTAAAACTGTCATCAAGTGGTTTTTGTATCCATAGGTGAGTTTTCAATCTAAACCAAGGTTGTTGTGGCCCCTAGACTCTATGCTCTTTAACGATCCTATGGCTTGAGAGGTGAGGTTTGAATTGCATATCCCGAGTGTCGTGCCAGAAAGTCTAGAACTTGCCCCAAGTATTTTTCTAGGCAAATTTGAGTTAGCTCGACTTGTGAAGTGATTATAGGCTCCTTGATTCCCTTTTGAAATTAAAGACTTTCATAGCCTACCATGATAGTATCCTTAGTCAACCCCTTTTGAGCCTAAGCCTATTGGTTCACAAACCACGTTACAAACCCTTCAGTTCTATAATGACCCTCTCTTGGTACCCATTCTTTTCTTGAGCACTCATAATGAGTAATAGTCAAAATCAAAAGTTTGGGGGAGAGACGAGGAAATTCAAAGTGATGAAAGGAATTTTCGAAAAAGGAAAGGCCAATTAAAGGTTGAAAAGCCAAAAATTAACAAGTCAAAAAGAAAAGTAAAGGTTGAAAGGACTCAATGAAACAAAGTTGAAAAGGCCTGGAATGATGAAAAAGGATAAAAATAAGCTTCAATTAAATGGAAGAACAATAATGAGTCTCTCTAAGTTCCCCATGGAAAAGAAAATGATTCAAAGAGTCAAGAAAAACATGAGCCAAAGTGTGAAAATGGAGTGCTTAAGGAAAGATGTTCTATCATAGTTCATCATGCCCAAATTTGATCCAAAAAGCCTTCATGACATCCCGTTAAAGCTCTATAGGATCTCAAGTTGAGAAATCTTACATTAGTGGTGATTTGCACAAGGGGAAAGCCTATGGTACTTAGAGTCGAACTTGTGGCATTCTCTTGAGAGTGAAGAGCGCACTTCTTGATAATCCCGATCTTGAGCGTACATTCTATATGGTGAGATGAGCCCATGGAGAGTATCGGAGAAAGATTCAGTGATCCACAGTGACTTACGTGAGAGAGCGAAGCTCTTTGATGAATTGAGTAAACTCATGAAGCTTTGGTGTCACATTAGACCTAGTGAACTAAGAAATTTATTGCATAATGTTGTCAATAATGCATTTGTGTTGAGGGTAATTGTTTGTCCCAATTGAAGCTTGATGAAGTCACATTTGAACAGCTGAAATACTTTTTATTTTTCTTGTGGAGGTGTGAGTTACCTTGTTTGCTTGAGGACAAGCAAAAGCTTAAGTTTGGGGGAGTTGATAACTAGGAATTTTTACCTACTATTTACTCTCGTTTGCTTAGGTTTTGGGACAATATTGCACTAAGGTACTCCCGAAAACTAAGGCAATGTGCTTAAATTAAAGGTTTTGAGTTACATTGAGGAGAATGGCTAAAGATAACTCAAACACAAGACAAACTTGCACAGCCCAGGAACCCAGCAAAAGCGCTAACAACGGTATTATCTCGCTGCAGCGGAAAACATTCCGCTGTAGTGGAATTCTGTCATCAGCCACGGATTGAACTTTAGAGAGGGGTGTTTTGGAGCTTTTGGAACCGCTGACAGTGCCAAAATTATGCTGCAGCACTTTTCGGCCAGCTGGAGCGCTCAACAATCCGCTGGGAGGGGAATACCAGGTTTAGAGAGTTGTTTAAAATGATCCTCCACAAGAGCGCGGTCAACACTAAAATTTTGCTGCCGCGCTTCCGAGATCCACTGAGGCGTTCAGTATTCTGTTGCGAGAAGAAATGAGTTTTAGAGAACTGCCATGTCAAGAACCGCGATCCGCGCTTATAATTCCATGGACGCGGAATCCACTCCGCTGAGGCGTGCAATTTTCCGCTGATAGCGGAATCTCTATAGGGGAAATTTCGTCCAGTATTTTCAGCTGTGTATAAATTCTTATTTTCCTCATTTTTAGGGCATAAGATATTGTAAGGAGCTCGTAAATAGTGTCCTTTTTACCTTTTTGAGTAATTTTAGCATAGATTCTACTCTTAATCTTAGATTTTATCTTTGTAAGCAACATCTATGCCTTTAATTTCATCTTCTATTTTGATTTCTTCTATGAAAATGACTAGCTAGACGCATAAGTTAGGGTTGTGACCCAACCCTAGTGTGGGTATCTAATGGTTTTCAATTTTAGGGTCTACTTGTGATTGGGTCTGTGATATTTAGTCTATTTCATGCTTAATTCATTGAATTAGTGGTTGCAAACACTGATTCATGCCTTTTTGACTAGGGGTACTCTTGAGAAAGATAACCCAAGTCTAGGTAAAGTAGGCTAACAAGGAATTGGGGTGAATTCAAGAGATTGATAGCCCAATTAAAGGGTATAAACTAGAGATAGTAATACCCAACTTGATCCATTTCATTTTCTTTGTTGAAACACCTAATTAGGCTTGAGGAAGCCAATTCGGGCAAAGTCACCCACACTACCGAGAGGTATTGGGTTAGTAAATTAGTGTGAGGTTATATCACGAGCCCATGACCCACAAGTTTATCCTAGATTTTAGATCCCGTTAGGTACTCGCCTAGGGGCAAGTTGCATACCTAGTGCATTTAAATACTTGACAACATCCGAAAAAAATATTGTAGCTAGCTTGATGGTAGTAATCTTTAGCATTAAACTTAGTATAGAATAAAGACAACCCATGTTTCAAAGAGTAATTAAGAACAATACACACTTCTAAATCAGATAGACTCGACCCCAATCATATAACTCCCTGTGGATTTCGATCCCGATCCTATCTGGTAAAAGCTACATCGACCTTACCTTGCCATTCTGTAGTGGTGTAGGTGGGATTCGATCAAAACATCTGGCCGAAAAGGTGAAAAAAAACACGACCTACTTCCCAGTAGGATTTTCCCAAACTCTCCACTAAATCACTGAGCCAAAAACTACATTTACAGAACACTTTTGTAAACCTAAGACTAAATCTAATCCCTTTGTGGCAAACAGCCTCTAACTGTTGTGACAACTTCAAGTTAACTCTAACTTGAATAACATTAAAATTTTCTCTATATAAAGCTGAAAAGTACAATATGAGAACACCTACTACAATTGAACTAGAATAAAAGATAGACACTCGAAACTGGTTCTTCTATTTGGTTCATGTCACTTCAGGTTTGCACATTTGAATCACATATGGATTGCTTGCAAAGATGCCTTGCTATTTTGCTCTCAATTCCTGTTTAACTTCTATGTTTGTGCAATTCGTGTGAAGTGAGAACATCCTACAATTTATAGAGTTAGTGGAATAGAAAACAACTAGAGTTCTGATGCTACTCTTTCTTGGTGGAAGTGTTCTAGTTGATCACAACTTCTAACTCCTTTCTTATCTTGGATAGTGTTCTCTTTGATTAAGGAGTCCTTCTCCTTATCATTTATGCAACCTTTTCGATAAGGAGATATCAATTATACCAAGTTAATTTTATCTCCTTCACGTATATCCCACATGCTCGAATCTGCCCGTGTCTATGTACATAAGGGATGGACCTGGATCATGCCAAGCTTCCTTTTATCAATGTTCAAAACTAACCTTCACTTGGGCCAACAAATATGCCAATATTCAGTTGTTTAGTCACCAAATATCCAATTTTCAGTGTATCCAAATTCTTGTGACTTGTGAGTATACAGTGATGCCTATGGGTGCTAAATGAAAATGTAAGTAACATGGATTATAAAAAAATGTTTGCATGTTTTAGGTACAGATTGGGACCTAAGACTCACCAGATGGTGCAAGAAGTGATTAATCAGATAATGGCATACTCTGAAGGACATGTTTGTGTATGGTAGTATATCCGTACGTATTTTACCTCACATAACGATTTCATTTTTATTCTTGGAAATGGAGCCACACGTTGGATGATGATACATATGTCAGACTCCATAGCATAACAGGTTAAGAGTTTAACCGTAGCGGGTTTATAATTGATCAGTGTAGTTTTGGACAGAAAAGTGCCTAAGGGCAAAATACCTAGGAGTCAGAAACGTCTGTTATTACCAAATATGTGTCTTTCGTATAACTCATGCATATGACTAAGAAGATAGAATGTAAGAAATGAGAACCAAGGCAACCTATATTGAATTTCAAGGAGTAATTTTAAATTATTTAGATTATTTTATATTAGAACGAGCACGTACCACGTTAGTAAGTTACTATAAGAAACAACTATTTATTGAAAGATAAAAGATATGACAGTTGCCCCATAGGTTATGTGACTAAGTGTTTACCCTGGAAGCTTATAGTATGATATGATTTTGAAGTGTATAGAATGTTTGGGGTTAGATATTCCAATTTTGTTTAATACAGATAAAATTTCCCTAAGATTGATCCATGTACATAGTTAAAAAAAAAAGATAGTGTGCGACCATAAAATAAGGTCGGATAGTGAGAGAAGTTAGGCATAACCTTATGCTTCACTTTAATTATTTAGAGAAAAACAAGAAAACATGATGCTAGTAGGCGGTTAGTATAATAATAGTAAGTAAGTTTTGAGTAGATACAATGAATTAGCATTTTAAGCAAAGCTAGTAGTTGTACAATTTAATTTACTTAGCTATGTTAACATTAGTGAGTGGGTAATAGTTTGAAACACTGAACGCATGTTAAAACCCAAAGGGTTTAAGTTAAAATCGAAGTACAGTAGCAGTAGAAGCTAAAAAATCAGCTACGCAGTAAGAGATCAAACTACAGAAGAATAGCCTTTAAGAGTTATCGAAAAAGAGTTTCCCCAAGATTGACAGTGTGACCAAAGTTAAATGTCACGACCCAAAACCTAACCTGTCGTGATGGCACCTATCGTGGAACTAGGCAAACCTACATTCTCAATGTGCTTTCATTATATATAACAACAGTGGACTAAAATAATTAAATTTAACAGAAGGTTTACATAACAACGGGTAAAGATCCAAACTCAAGTGCAGAAAAAAAATAGCCCGACATCGGGGTATCACTGAGTCATGAGAATCTAACAACAATCTAGAAACAGAATCTACTACACTTCGTGCCAAATGCCAAAAACAAGAGAAATAAAATGATAAGAATGAGGAACAAGGGCTACGGATGCTGGCAGCTACCTCGTAAGTCTCCGACAGTCAGCCTGCGCATGAACTCACATATCGCTAGGACCGTGCACACCTGGATCTTCACATAAAGTGCAGGGTGTAACATGAGTACAACCAATTCAGCAAGTAATAGAATTAAATAAGGAACTGAAAAGCCGTGATGAGCTATAAAGATACAGTTCATATCAAAAAGTTTTTAGTAAAAGGTTAACATGCTTCCAAATCCAGTAGTTAAGTCAAGTCCGTTCGAGCTAAAGTAAAACAAGATGAAACTTCCATAAATTTCATCACAACATATAGCAAAGAAGTGCAACAAAAAATAGGAGAAAATACAGCCTCTCAAGGAAACAACTACTCAACTCATCTCAACAGCTCATACTCTTGGCTCTCAGTCCTCAATACACAGTCTCAATAGGTACCTGTGTTCATTGGGGATGTACAGACTCCGGAGAGGCTCCTACAACGCAAGCGCAATATTGTTGTGGCGTGCAGCCCGACCTAATACTGTTGCGGCGTGCAACCCGATCCAAATACTACTGCGACGTGCATCCCGATCCAATATATATATGGCCTGAAGGCTTATTGCAGCGTGCGGCCCGATCCAATATTGTTACGGCATGCAGCCAGATCCTATATATCTCACATAGCTCACAACTCGGCAATCAGGCCCTATCTCAGTCACTAGCCTCTCCAGCCTCTCGGCCTTAGAGAATATCACAATAAACAACCCAAACAGAGAATACAACAAGTACCAACAAGAAATAAGAGAGAGAGCTGAGATATAATACACAAGTAAAACGGCAACTGAGTACAAGACAACCATTAGTAGTCAATTCAACAAGTATACGACCGATGTGGGTCCCAATAGTGATATCATATAGCCTAAGCATGGTTTCTAACTTGAAAGGAAATCAATTACTCAAAAACAAGGTGAAACGAGTAATAACGATGGGCTATTCGACTTTACAGTCTCTCGAGACAGACCAAGTCTCAATCACTCACCTCTAAATATTCACATCATACAAATTCTCGGGGTTACATACCCTCAAGACACATTTAAAACTGTTACTTACCTCAACAGCGTAAAAATCCTACTCTGGAATGCCCTTTCCTCTCGAATCGGCCTCCAAATGCCTCGAATCTAGACACAAATAGTACGAGAGAATCAATATTGACTAAAAGGATCAATTCCACAAGAAAACTACTGAAATTTAGCCCAAAATCTAAAATCGGCTCGAACCCGGCCCCCGGGCCCACGTCTCGAAATCCGACAAAAATCACAATACCCGAAAGCCCATTCACTCACGAGTTTAGCCACACTAAATTTACCAAAATCCGACCTCAATTGCCCCTCCAAAACTCCAAAGGTCATTCTCCAGTTCCCAAGCCCTAAAGCCCCAAATTTCCAATTCAAATCCCTAATTAAGTAATGAACAAAGCCATAGATTCACGGAATTTAGACCAATACAGTTTAGAATTACTTACACCAACGTTTTCCTTGAACTTCTTAGAAAAATCGCTTCTCTCCCGAGCTTCTCAAGTCCAAAATTTAAAATGAAAGACAAAACCTCGATCTGGTATTTTTTTTGCCTAACAATATCGCACTTGCGGTCCATTTGTCGCTTCTGCGAAGCCGCACCTGCGGAAATTTCATCGAAGGTGAGGATTTCACTTAAAATCCCGACCTCGTTCCTGCAGCCTCCAGACCGCATCTGCACCTTTTGCAGGTGCGGAGACCATCTCGCTTTTGCGGTCCAAACTCATACCTGCGCCCCTGGGTTCGCTTCTACAATCACCGCAAGTGCGAGAATGCCATCACACCTGCGTCCTCTGCCCAGGTCTCCTTTAGCCGCATCTGCAGCTCCTCTTTCGCTTCTGCGGGCTCGCACCTGCGGTTCCCACTCCGCAGGTACGGTCACACCAGTAGCAGCAACTTCAGCTGCAATTCCTCAACTCAAATCACTCCGTTAACCCCTCGAAATCACACCAAGGCCCTCGGGACCTCAACCAAACATACCAACAGGTCCTATAACACTACACAAACTTAGTCGAACCTTCGAATCACTCAAAGCATGCTCAAAACACCAAATTATACTCGACGTCATGCCTAAGAACTTCTAAACTTTCAAATTCAGCAAACGACGCCAAACCCTTTCAAACCACATCCGATTAACCTCAAATTTTGCACACAAGTCAAATATGACACCATGAATCTACTCTAACTTCCGGAATTCCATTCCAACCCCGATATCAAAATTTCCACCGCCGACCAATATCGCCAAAGTTCTAGTTTTCGTTAATTCAAGCGTAATTCTACTACGGACCGCCAAATCACATTTCGTACGCACTTGTATGTCCAAAATTACCTAACGGAGCTATCAGAACCATCAAAATTCAAATCTGAGGTCGTTTACACCTAAGTCGACATCCGGTCAACTTTTCCAACTTAAGCTTCCAATTAAGAGACTAAGTGTCTCTATTCACTCCGACCGAACCAACCAACCCGATGCGATATAATACAGCTCTAAAGAATAAAAGAAGTAGGAATGGGGGAAACAGGGCTATAACTCTCGAAATGACCGGCCGAGTCGTTACATCCTCCACCTCGTAAACAAATGTTTGTCCTCGAACGGGTCTAGAAACATACCTGGAGTATCAAATAAGTGTGGATATTTTCTTCGCATCTCTCGCTCGGTCTCCCAAGTGGCCATCTCCACAGGCTGACCTCTCCACTACACCTTCACTAAAGTTATATCCTTTGAACTAAACTTTCGGACCCGCTGCTCCAAAATGGCCACCGGCTCCACATCATAAGTCATATCACCATCCAATTGAACCATGCTGAAATCCAAAACATGGGACAGATCGCCAATACACTTCCGGAGCATAGAAACATGAAATACTGGGTGCACACTAGACAAGCTAGGTGGCAAGGCAAACTTATAAGCCACGTCCCCTATCCTCTGAAGTATCTCAAAAGGACAAATGAACCGGGGGCTCAACTTTCCCCTCTTCGCAAACCCCATAACACCCTTCATGGGTGATACTTTCAGCAGGACCTTCTCCCCGACCATAAAAGACACATCACAGACCTTCTTGTCCACATAGCTTTTCTGCCTAGACTGCGTCGTACGAAGCCACTCCTGAATCAATTTCGCGTTGTCTAATGCATCCTGGACCAAGTCTGTACCCAAGAGCCTAGCCTCCAGAGATCTACGCCGCCACCCATATAATGCCTCTTACAGAGACATCTCAATGCTCGACTGATAACTGTTGTTATATGCAAACTCCGCGAGCGGTAGAAGCTTGTCCCTTGAACCCCCAAAATCAATGACACAAGTGCGTAACATGTCCTCCAATATCTGGATAGTGCACTCAGACTGTCCGTCCGTCTGAGGGTGAAAGGTTGTGCTCAACTCAACTTGAGTACCCAACTCTCACTGCACGGCCCTCCAAAACTGCAATGTAAACTGTGTGCCTCTATCTAAAATGATAGAAACTGGGACACCATGAAGGCGAATAATCTCTCGGATGTAAATCTCATCGAACCGCTCTAAAGAGTAGGTAGTACCAATTGGAATGAAGTGTGTGGACTTGGTCAGCCGATCCACAATCACCCAAATAGCATCGAACTTCCTCGAAGTCCATGGGAGCCTAACTACGGAGTCCATGGTGATCCGCTCCCACTTCCACTCTAGGATCTCTAACCTATGAAGCAAGCCACCTGGTCTCTGATGTTCATGCTTAACCTGCTGACAATAGAGACACCGAGCCACAAACCCAATTATATCATTCTTCATCCTCCTCCACCAATAGTGTTGTCTCAAATCCTGGTACATCTTTGCATCACCGGATGGATGGAATACCATCTGTGGGCCTTCTCAAGAATCAACTCCTGAAGCCCATCCACATTGGGCACACATATCGGGCCCTGCATTCTCAACACGCCATCATCACTAATAGTCACATCTCTAGCATCACCTCGCTGAACCCTGTCCTAAAGGACGAGTAGATGGGGGTCATCATATTGACGATCCCTGATACGACCATAAAGGGAAGACCTAGTGACCACATAAGCCAAACCTGACTCGGCTCTGAAATATTCAATCTGACAAGCTGGCTAGCTAAGGCCTGAACATCCAATGCCAAGGGTCTCTCTTTTATTTGAAGATACGCTAAACTCCTTAAAGTCTCTGCCCGGTTACTCAAAGCATCGGCTACCACATTGGCCTTCCCGGGATGGTACAAAATAGTTATATCATAGTCCTTAAGAAGCTCCAACCATCTCCGTTGATGCAAATTAAGATCCTTCTACTTGAACAGATGTTGCAAACTCCGGTTATCAGTATAGATCTCACAATGAACCCCGTACAAATAGTGCTGCCAAATCTTCAAGGCGTGAACAATAGCCGCTAACTCAAGATCTTGGACAAGATAATTCTTCTCATGAGTCTTCAACTGGTGCGAAGCATAGGAAATCACCCTACCCTTGTGCATCAGAAACATCTGATACCTATCTGTGAGGCATCATAATAAACTATGTAAGAACCAGTAGCTGATGGCAGAACTAGAATTGGAGCCGTGGTCAAAGCAGTCTTGAGCTTTTGGAATCTCTCCTCGCACTCTTCTAACCACCTGAATGGAGCACCCTTTTGGGTCAATTTGGTTAAAAGCGATCCAATAGTGAAAAACCCTCCACAAAACGACTGTAATAGCCCGCCAAACCAAGAAAGCCCCTAATATCCGTGGCTGAAGACGGTCTGGGCCAACTCTGCACTGCCTCTATCTTCTTTAGATCCACCTGAATACCCTCACTGGACACCACGTGCCCCAAGAATGCCACTAAACCGAGCCAAAACTCACACTTTCAGAACTTTGCATAAAGCTTATTTACCTTCAATCTCTGTAATACAATCCTTAGATGCTGAGCATGCTCCTCCTAGATAAGAGAGTACACCAGCATGTCATCAATGAATATAATATCGAATGAGTCCAAATAGGGCTGAAACACACTGTTCCTTAAATGGTGAATGTTTCTGGAGCCTTGGTCAGCCCAAAGGGCATCACAAGGAACTCACAATGGCCATATCGGGTTCTAAAAGTTGTCTTAAGAATATCTGAATCCCGAATCTTTAGCTGGTGATACCCTGACCTCAAATCAATCTTGGAGAACACCCTCTCTCCCTGAAGCTGGTCAAATAGATCATCAATACATGGCAAAGGATACTTTTTCTTGACTGTGACTTTGTTCAACTACCTGTAATCATGCACATTCTCATAGAACCATCCTTCTTCTTCACAAATAGAATAGGTGCACCCCAAGGTGACACACTAAGCCAAATAAACCCATTCCTAAGTTGCTCCTTTAACTCCTTCAACTCTGTCGGTGCCATACAATACGGTGGGATGGAAATGGGCTGAGTGACCGGCACCAAATCAATACCAAAGTCAATATCCCTGTCAGGCGGCATGACCGACAGGTCTGCAGGAAACACATCCTGAAAATCATGTACCACCAGAAAGAGAGTGGCAGGAGTCTCTGCACTAACATCCCTCACAAAGGCCAAATATGATAGACAGCCCTTCTCAACCATCCGTTGAGCCTTCAAATATGAAATCACTCTAATAGGTACATAGTCTATAAAACCGCTCCACTCGACCCTCGGCAACCCCGACATCACCAACGTCACAGTCTTAGCGTGACAATCTAGAATAGGATGACTTGGAGACAACCAATCCATACCCAATATCACATCAAAATCAACCACACTGAGCAACAAAATATCTACTATGGTCTCCAGACTCCCAATAGTCACCACACATGACCGATATACGCGTCCAAAATAATAGTATCGCCCACAGGAGTTGATATGTGGACATATAAAACTAAAGACTCACTGGGAACATCCAAAAAATTAGCAAAATACTAAACATAAAAATCAGTGGAACAAGGGTCAAACAATACATAGGCATCTTTGTGGAAAATTGAGACAATACATGTAATCACAACATCTGAAGCAATGGAATTTGGTCTGGCAGGAGGGCATAAAAACGGGCCTAGACACCCCCTGATCTTCCTCCTCCTCTTGGGCAACCCCTAGCTGACTGAGCTCCACCCCTAGCTGGCTGTGAGGGTGGTGGAGGAACTGGTGATGATGACATAGACTGGCTCCTCTGTGGAGCGGGACCTCCCACTATATGGGGAAACTCTCTCCTCATGTGACCAAACTACCCAAACTCATGGAAACTCCCCGGTGCTAGTGTTGGGGACTGAAGGGAACCCTGAGCACCGGGATAACTAGAAGAAGGACCTGGCATTGACGGACCCAGACCCGATGGAGCACGAGAAGAACTCTGTGCTGGAAGGGCACCGAGAGATGAATGACCCTGGTGATAACTGTGAGAATGGCCAGATGATGCACCACGGTGAACTGGGTGAGCTGTCTGAGCATGTCTGAAAGGAAGACCTCTACCGTGATGGAACTGACCCTCAGAAGGAGCACCGCTAAATCCACCCTCTCTTGACCAGGAACCATCTCAATATGCCGAGAAATGTGGACAACCTCATCAAAGGTAGCAGCAGACACTGTCTCTCTGGTCATAAGCAATCGCAGATGATAAGTGAGGCCATCTATAAACCTTCTGACCCTCTCCTTGTCTGTGGGAACCAACCAGATAGCATGATGGGCCAACTCCAAGAATCGCATCTCATACTGTGTCATAGACATATCACCCTAATGAAGCTGCTCAAGCTGTATGCGTTGCTCCTCTCTTCTGGACTGAGGCACAAACTTCTCCAGAAAAACAACGGAGAATTGCTGCCAAGTAAGAGGTTCTGCGCCGACCGGCCTACGCCTATAGTAAGCCTCCCACCATCTGAATGCACCACCAGAAAACTAAAAAATTGTGAAAGAGACCCCACAAGTATCTAGAATACCAGCTTACGGAGTATCCTCTGACACTTGTCCAAGAAATCCTGTGCATCCACTCCCTCGGCACCACTGATAGGTGGAGGCTGGAGTCTCCCAAACCTCTCCAACCTACGATGATCATCCTCAAGCATAGCAGGAACCACATAGTCCTGTGCAGCTGCAATCGGCTGGGCTGGTGCTACCCTCTCTGGAGTCCCTTTACAACCTGCTCAGGTGTGCGGGCGACAGGAGTCTGAGTGCCTCTCCCCTCTTGAGAAGTGACTGCGGCTGCCGAAGTAGAGATCGCCTAAGCATGTCCGGTACACACAGTCAAAATCAGAGCTAAGGCCTCCTGAATGTCAGGAATCACGATAGGCATAGGTGGTGTCTGAGTTGGTCCCGTTGGAGCATCCATAACTGGGACCTGGTCCTGATCTGGCGCAACTGGTGGATCTGCAGGTACTGCCCCAGCTATTGTGCGGGCTGGTTGTACTGGCGGCTGGCCCTTTTACCTGGTAGTACGAGTCCTCACTATCTGTGAGAGAATGAAACAACAGTAGTTTAGTTACTAGAATCAACAGATTCACATGATAGGAATTCGAGAATGTGGAATTTTCCTAAAAGTCCTGCAGCCTCTCGACTATAAGTACATACGTCTCCGTACCGATCCAGAAGACTCTACTAAACTTGCTTATGACCCGTGAGACTTATATCACCTAGGCTCTGGTACCAACTTGTTACGACCCAAAACCCAACCTGACGTGATGACGCCTATCGTGGAACTAGGAAAGTCGACATTCTCATTATATATAACATCAGTGAACTAAAATAGTTAAATTTAACAAAAGGTTTACATAGCAACGGCTAAAGACCCAAAACACAAGTGCGGAAAATAGCCCGACATCGGGTGTCACTAAGTCATGAGCATCTAACAATAATCTGGAAATAGAATCTACTACAGTTCGTGCGAAATGCCAAAACAAGAAAAATAAAATGATAATAAGGAGGAACAAGGCTTGCGGACGCTGACAGCTACCTCGTAAGTCTTCGAAAGTCAGGCCGCACACGAACTCAGCGACCGATAGGACCGTTCACACCTGGATCTGCACATAAAGTGCAGAGTGTAGTATGAGTAAATCCAACTCAGCAAGTAACATAATTAAATAAGGAACTGAGAAGCAGTGACGAGCTATGAAGATACAGTTCATATCAAAAAATTTCAGTTAAGGGTGAACATGCTTTCAAATCTTGTAGTTAAGTCAAGTCCGTTCGAGCTCAAGTAAAACAACATGAACTTTCGAGAATTTCACAACAACAACCGATAGCAACGAATTACAACAATAAATAAGAGCAAATACAGCCTCTCAAGGCAACAACCACTCAATTCATCTCAACAACTCATACTCTCGGCTCTCAGCCCTCAATACACACTCTCAATAGGTACATGCGTTCACTGAGGCTGTACAGACTCTGGAGGGGCTCCTACAACCCAAGTGCTATATTGATGTGGCGTGCAGTTCGATCCAAATATTATTACCGCGTGCAGCCCGATCCAATATATATATATATATATATATATATGGCCCGAAGGCCTGTTGCAGCGTGTAGCCCGATCCAATATACCTCACATAGCTCATAGCTCGACACTTAGGCCCTATCCCATTCACTAGCCTATCCAGCCTCTCGGCATCACAGAATATCAGAATAAACAACCTTAACAGAGAATACAACAAGTATCTAGAAGAAATGGGAGAGAGCTGAGTATAATACACAACTAGGACGGTGATTGAGTACAAGACAACAATTAGGAGTCAATTCAACAAGTATATGACTGTTGCGGGTCCTTACGGTGATATCATATAGCCTAAGAATGGTTTCTAACATGAAAGGCATCAAATTACTCAAAAACAAGGTGAAAGGATAATAACGATGGGCTATTCGACTTTATAGTCTCCTGGGACGCACCAAGTCTCAATCCCTCACAGGGCACGCTCACATGCCCGTCACCTGGCATGCGCGTCACCTCTAAATATTCACATCATACAAATTCTCGGGGATTCATACCCTCTAGACTAGATTTAAGACTGTTACTTACCTCAACAACGTAGAAATACTACTCCGGAGGCCCTTTCCTCTCGAATCGGCCTCCAAATGCCCTAAATCTAGTCACAAACAGTATGATATAATCAATATTGGCTAAAAGGATCAATTCCACAAGAAAACTACTTAAATTTAGCCCAAAATCCGAAATCGACTCAAACCCGGCACCCGAGCCCATGTCTTGAAATCTGACAAAACTCACAATACCCGAGAGCCCATTCACTCACGAGTCTAGCCACACCAAAGTTACCAAAATCCAACCTCAATTGCCCCTCCAAAACCCCAAATTTCACTCTCCAATTTCCAAGCCCTAAACCCCCAAATTTCCAACTCAAATCCCAAATTAAGTGATGAACAAAGCCTCAGATTCACGAAATTTTGACCAAGACAGGTTAGAATTACTTACCCCAACGTTTTCCTTGAATACCTCAAAACATCGCCTCTCTTACGAGCTTCTCAAGTCCAAAATTGAAAATGAAAGACAAAACATCGAGCTAGTTTTTTTTTGCCCACCAATACTGCACATGCAGTCCATTTGTCGCTCCTGCGATGCCGCACCTGCGGAAATTACATTGCAGATGCGGATTTCAATTTAAATCTTGACCTCGCTCTTTCCGCCTCAAGACCGCATCTGCGCCTTTCGCAGATGCGGAGACCATCTCGCTTCTGTGGTCCAAACTTGCACTTGCACCCCTGGGTTCGCTTCTGTAATCACCGCAGTTGCGAGAATGTCATCACACCTGCATCCTCTGCCGAGGTCCCTTTAGCCGCAACTTCAGCTCCTCATTCGCTTTTGCGGGCTCGCAGCTGCTGTTCCCACTCCGCAGGTGCGGTTACACTAGTAGCGGAAGCTTCAACTGCAATTCCTCAACTCAAATCACTCTATTAACCACCCGAAATCACTCCAAGGCCCTTAGAACCTCAACCAAACATACCAACATGTCCTATAACCCGACACAAACTTAGTCGAACCTTCGAATCACTCAAAGCCTCCTCAAAACAGCAAATTACATCTGGATTCAAGCCTACGAACTTCTAAACTTTCAAATTCTGCAAACGTCACCGAACCCTATCAAACCACATCCGATTGACCTCAAATATTTCACACAAGTCAAATATGATACCATGAACCTACTAAAACTTCCGGAATTCCATTCCGACCCTGATATCAACATTTCTTTCGCCGGCCAAAGTTGCCAAAATTCCAACTTTCGTCAATTCAAGCCTAATTGTACTACGGACCTCCAAATCACATTTCAGATGCGCTCCTACATCCAAAATAACCTAATGGATCTATCAGATCCATCAAAATTCAAATTCGAGGTTGTTTACACCTAAGTCGACATCCAGACGACTTTTCCAACCTAAGCTTCAAATTAAGAGACTAAGGGTATCTATTCACTCTGAAACCACTCCGTACTCGAACCAACCAACCCGATACGATATAATACAGTTGTAAAGCACAAAAGAAGAAGGAATGGGGGAAACGGGGCAATAACTCTTGAAACGGCTGACCGGGTCGTTACATTAAAGCATTAAGATTGTGTATGATAGTTGTGCATACATTAGCTTTCCATTTATATGAATAATTTAGTTTCTCCTAGTAAGAAAGATTGCTCAAATGAAAGTTGTAAAATGAGTCATCATTGACATAAAGTGCAAAGAATTGAGAATATAAGAAATATTATTCGGATCCCAACAAAGAGAAGGATACGCAAGTACAAGACCTTAACCTTTGGTCTAAGGGGGGGATGAGAAAATCGACAGCAAGTCTAGTTGGAGAATTTAGACCCACATAGTTAGCATGAGATACACAAAAACAATAGTCAGCAATAAGGGAAAAATGATAAATTTACCACAAGGAATGTGCCTAGCACAAGACTCTAAACTTCAGAGTACTGGTCAAATACTTAGCTCTCATAAATACTATAAGCATTTTCAGGAAGTACCTTAAAAAGATAATTAAGTATGGGAAGTATAGCTCATGATTGAGGCTTAAAAGACAGCTATGGTGAAAGAATTTCACCACTTAGCCAAGCTAGGAGTTCGACTTCAGATTCCGAAGATGATGAAGTTGTTGTCCAGAACAGGACTCGTTCCTCCTTAGTAGCCGAAGTGAAGGAGAAATGGTTTGATGATCCCTACTTGTTACAGCTTAAAGAGGGGATTCACAAGCATACAATGATGACTCTTGAACACGAGGGAGATGGTGGTACTTTGAGGTACTAAGATAGATTGTGTGTTCCAAACATAGATGGACTTAGAGAGGGAGGATCATGTTAGAAGTCCATAATTTCAGGTATTCTATCCACCCAGATTCTCCAAAGAAGTATCATGATCTCAAGTAAATTTATTGGTGGAACGACATGAAAAGGAACGTCGTAGACTTTGTGGCCAAGTGTCCGAATTGTTTTAAGTGAAAGTCGAAGAGCAGAAAGCCTAGTGTTTTACCGATACACATATTATTGAGTGGAGATGGTAAATATGGACCTTATAATAGGATTATCTCGCTTATTTTGAGAGCATTATTTCTATGGGCGAAGATGTAGATCGCCTATTGATTAGTTCAAAGTTGGCGAAGTAGAGTTGTTGGGATCAGATTTGGTCTATGAAGCTATGAAGAAATTCAAGTTGATTCAAAAGCAATTGAAGACGACTCAGAGTCGCCAAAAGTCCTATTCGTACATGCATCGTAGAGACCTAGTGTTTCAAGTTGATAATGGGGTGTTTCTGAAAGTTTTGCCTATGAAAGGTGTTATTAGATTTGGGAAGAAAGAAAAGCTCAATCCCAGATACATCGGGGCGTATAGGATCCTATGAAGGATCGGGCAAGTAGCTTATGAGTTAGAGTTTCCACCATAATTGGTGGTTGTACACCCAGTATTTCACGTGTCATGTTATAACATTCAAATTTCCAGTATTGAGATCTCATGTCATGACATTTACATTTGCAGAATTTAGATATGATGTTATAACATTCATGTCAGTTCAGAACTCAGATACTCATGTCAGTTCAGAACTCAGATACTCATGTCAGTCCAGTACTCAGATATTCATGCCATCTTACTACTGAGATATTGATGTTAGTTCAATGCTCAAGTTCAGTACTCAAATATTCGTGCCAGTTCAATATTCGTATAACCATGTTAGTTCAGAATTTACGTATCCACAACAGACCAATATTCACATATATGTTTCATGTTACGCGTATTATGATGCCATGTGAGGCTTGTGTTATGCTCTATTACATGGAAGGTGTTTGGAGAAACATTGAAGGTAACAAACCTTCTCATTCAGACCTTATATTATAATCTCCATGTCCTTCAAAAGTCAGTCAGTTCAGTATTCAGTCAGTTCAGTAGCAATCCAGTTCAGTACCTATTCAGTTCAGTATCTCAATAATTTAGTAATAATGTATTCATTCAGTTTAGTACGCATGTGTTCATGACGGTTAAACTTTCAGATATTTCCATCGGTCTCGTTAAGGTCCAGAGTTAGTTGTAGTTACAATCAGGATGATAATTTGAAGACGATGACCCCAAGGGGGAGACAATGTAAATCTCCATGAATTCAGATTAGGTATTGATGAGTTAAATGAGTATTAGTGTGACCTTTTAGGCATGTGAAGTCCTATCGGGATGAGTATGGGTGGAAATAGTTTTTTTGGAATCAAGATGGAGAGTGAGGTTCTTAAAATTTGATATAATCGACTAAGTTTATGGGAGCTCCGTCTTATAAACTTAGACGATGCAAGGCCATGAAAACTCACAGCCTTAGACAGTGCAAGGCACTGTCCAGTGTATTAATCTTTGCGGCCCTAACAATGCAAGGCACTATTCAGGGCATTAACCGTAGGGCCCTTGACATTGCAAGACCATATAGTTTTGGTGCCTCTCATAGTGCCTTACACTATTATTTTGGTGCCTCTGATGATGCCCTATACTGACAATATTTATCCGAGCTACTTTTATTTCCTCCTCAATTTTTTGGACGTGTATACTTATTTAAAACCGTTATCTCGTCCCCCACACCCCAAAACACGAAAACTTATTCTAAAAAGGGAAGCTCTCATGAACCTAACTCCCCCAAGGTCCCTCCATCATCCAAGGTAAGTTTTAATGATGATTTTGAGTTAATTTCAATTATTTAGCGCCTTATTAACATGAGCAAACCCTTCAAATCATTAGATATTCGATCCAAACACCATGGTTGAGAAAAAGAAACCCTAGAACTTGAATTCAAGAGGATTGAACTTCAGAAAGGTAATGTTTCTACTCCCTAAGCATTTATAACTATCAATGATGGGTTTTTGGGAGAATAGCAGAAGGGTTTGATAAATGGAACCATATGAACTATTCTAGGGTTTTGGGTTGTTGACTTAAGATTGTTATAGTCATTTGGGTGATGAGAAATGGTGTGTGTTAGATGTATTTGGGATTGTAGAATCACCTAGAAGTAGCAGAATGAGAATTGGGTGAAGAAAACACCATTAATGAGGGTTATCAGGCTTTAAACCCATAAGGTGTTTGATAAAATTCATAAGTTACCAAAACGTGAGTCGTAATGCTAATATTGGTTCCTCTTGATATATATTGCCATAGATTATCGTTGAAAGAGCGACAAACATTTGTGATACGCTTAAAAGGGCCAGCGCTAATGTATGCAAGGCTAACTCTCTGTGTTTGGGAATGTTAATGATTCTCCTTACACTACATTTCTTTTACAACGTTACTAATTGCCTCAGAAATATAGTTATGCTTAGTTCTTTCAATAGTTGCATGACTTCTATTCTCTAGATTCGTAATTCATTCATGACTTTCATTATGAATGTTGTGAGCTCAGTGCATAATCAACATAGACCTATGTTTGATGCCCATGAGTCTTAGCTTAGATTACTCACCATGTCAAAAACAGTTGAAGTTCCATTTTTCATAATTAGTTCATGAATACATGTTTCAGTCTAGCCCTATTCAGCATTTTGGTATCATGTAACTCAGTATAATTCAGTATTTCAGCATCACATCTTGAATTTAAATCCGTGAATGTTGAACACCTCTATTTGGTCCTGAGACCGTAGTTATGTATACATATAGTTGGGCCCGAGGTTGTTGACGTCCACAACACACATCGATAAGAGATATGATATGGTCGTATGCAATATAAATTACCCAACTATTAGTCAGAGCCGAATCCACAGGGAGTTATAAGTGGTGTTAAGAGTATATACTTGAAGAAAGTGAATGGATTAACTAAATTTATTCTAACAATTGTGAGTTAAGTAAAATAAACTAGAAATGAACGATTGTTTTTGGTGTTTTTCTAAATAGTTTAAAAGCCTAGGGAGTGACCATCACCTATGTGTTCGCCTAATGAGTTAAAGACTTTAATACTTGATTTTTTGATTGGGTGTATTATAGCTCTCAACTCTACATTACCCACTCAATACCTCTCGGTCAAAGACTGATTTTGCCCAATTTGACTTTCTCAAGTCCAAATGTGTATCAAACAAAATAGTTGATATGAGCTCAACTTGGGTTCTTACTATCTCTAATTAAGCCCTTTAATTAGGCTAATCAAACCCTCAATTAGCCCAATTCCTTGTTAGCCAAGTTATCCAAGACTAGGTCCCTCTTTCTCAAGTAGAGACTAAGGGTGTGTTTGGTATAACGGAAAATATTTTCCGTCCAAGAAAATATTTTCTTGGAAAACAAGTAGTAATCCTATTCATTTTTCGGTGTTTTGTACCGCAAATTAAGAAAAATGACGGCTCAAGAGTATTCATAAACAATTTAGATATAATAAACATGAAGCCATAAACTTTCGAACCACCAACCTTCCGAACCCACAAAATTTCATAAACTTCTAAACCGCTAAACTTTCGAAACCGCAAAATTTCGAACCCGTAAATTTTATAATTTCTAAACCTATAAACTTCCAAACACATAAACATCTGAACTCATAACTTTGGAACTTTTAAAATTTTGAATCTTTAAACTGAAAAATATATAAACTAAAACCGAAAAATATATTAAAAAATAGAAATTTGAAATTGCAAAAAAAATAAGGTAAAAAAAATAATTTTTTTTGCGGGGGTGGGGGTGAGGGTGGGGTGGAAGGGTAGTAGGGTAGGTGGTAACGCAAAAAATGAAATTGAAAAAAAAAGCCTTTTTGGAGAGAGGAGGTGGGGTGGGTTGGTGAAGGTGAGGAAGGTTGAGAAGGAGTTTTGGAAAATATTTTTCCTTTTCTTGATAAGGAAAATATTTTTCTCCAATTGGAGGAAAATATTTTCCAAAATATTTAAACCAACCAAATATGGGAATTTTGGAAAACATTTTCATACCAAACACACCCTGTCACGACCCCAAATCTTAAACCGGCCGTGATGACGCCTATCGTGGAAGTAGGCTAGACAATAACCAGATGTTCACAATTTCTTTCAAAATCCCAATCAAATTCCAAGCATTTCATAAATATACAGAGTTTACTAAACAAAATAGGCCAATAAATAGTGCCACCAATGACAAAACCCGGAGCTAACAAGTGATGAGCATATAAGGAAAATAAGCCAAAGGTACGACATTATAATACAATACCTCCGAATAAAAGCTAGATACAACAAGAAGGGAAAACAGAGATGCTGCGGACACTGAACAGCTACCTCTATATCCCGCAATCCGGCTCCCCGCGGAATAAATGGCTAATGCTCGATATCTGCACCTGAATCTGCACACAGGGGTGCATGGAATAATGTTTGTACGCCAACTCAGTAGTAATGAAAATAAATCAAGTATAAGCGGCAAGGAAACACATAAAATCAATGCCCTCAAATCACAATATACACAGCCTTACTTTCCCATAGTGTAAACATAGATATACGAAATCATCATGCCTTAAAACCAACTTCAGAAAAGTCCTTTGAAGAATGCATATTTTTAACAACTTCAAACCCAAAGATTTAGTATGAAAATGAAATGAATCATATAGAGGCCCCTCGGGCAAAACATATTTCATAAGTTCAGAATGAAAGTAGTAAAATCATAAGTAGCCCCTCGGGCAAAAACATGTATCATAATCAGCCCCTCGGGCATGCCTCACAGTCACTCATAATCAGTCACTCAGCACCTCACAGTCACTCATGCCTCCCAATCACTCGTCACTCGGCACTCGGCACTCTGTGCACTCACTGGAGGTGTGTACAGACTCCGGAGGGGCTCCTTCAGCCTAAGCGCTAATATCACTCAGCACCTCACAATCAGGCCCTCCGCCTCACTCAGCAGAACCACTCAAAAGGCCCCTCGGGCGAATCAGTAAAACTGGGTACCCGACCCAAAACATCTTTTTAAATCTCAAAGTAGTGTAAATCAGGCTAAGTTTCAAAAACAGTAAGCACAACGTGGCTGAGTGAAATCATCAACAAATAGTAAGGAAAACAGCAGCAAAAAGTCCCCAAGGGGTATAAACAGATCGGCACGAGGCCCCAAACACGGTTTATAGCCCAAATATTTCAACAATCTTTAGAACATAATTTAACATAAGGTTTTGAGTAAAATATGCAACTCATTAGTTGCCGCGGAGAAGACCTAGTCCAATCCAAAAATCAGTATGCGCCACATACTCATCATCCGACATGTGCGCCATTCTAAAATCAGTGAGAAATATGTAGTTCGGGATTCCATACCCTTAGGACAAGATTTATAACCATTACTTACCTCTACTGGGCCACAACACTTGTGCGCTATGCTCTTGCCCCTCGAATTGGCTCCTGATTGCTCCGAATCTAGCCAAAACCAGCTCAATATCATTAATATATACCACATGAAACACAACCCAATCGAAAACTATCAAATTATACAAGAATCTCGAAATTCGGCCAAATCCGAGCCTCGGGCCCACGTCTCGGAATTCGATTATTTTTTAGATCACTAGAAACCTCGTCCTTCCACGATTCTACTCATACCAAAATCATCACAATCAGATCACAGTTGCCTACCCAAAACCTCAAAAGAAAATTCCAATTCTCCACCCCTTCTTCCCAACCTTTTCCTACTTAATCCTCAAATTTTCAAGCCTAATCCGAACAAAATAGCATAGAAACGATTTTAATAACCCGAGAACTTACCTTCACTGAAGAATCACAAATTCCCTTCTTCAATTTGCCTTCAAAGAGCTCCTCCCGCATGCAAAAATGGTAGAATGAGACAATTTTCACGGAGACCCCTTTTTATACTGTTTCTGCCAGCATTTCCGCACCTGCGGACCCGCACATGCGGTCCCAGGTGCGCACCTGCGGAAATCCCACTAACGGACCAATTTCGCACCTGCGACCAATCCTCCCCACCTGCGGCTTCACAGGTGCGGCCATAACTGCGCACCTATGGAAAAGCCCCTGCCTAGACTCTTTTCGCACCTGCGACATCGCACCTGTGGCTACCCATCCGCAGGTGCGGCCAACACCAGAAACTCACACCAGCAGCTATTTGCTGCAGATTTCAGAGTTCAAAACCCCGCCAACCATCCGAAATCAATCCCGAGCCCCTCGGGGCGCCAACCAAACATACCAACACACCCGATAGCATTATCCAAACTTAGTCGAGCCTTCAAAACACCAAAAACAACACGAAAACACCAAAATTACATCAAATTCAAGCCTATGAACTTTGAAACTTCCAAATATCGCTAACTACGCCGAAACCAACCAAACCACCTCTAATTGACCTGAAATTTTGCAGACATATCCAAAATGACATTACGAACCTGCCCCAACTTCCGAAATTTTATTCTGACCCCGATAGCCTATTTTCCACTACCGACCGGAAATCGCCAAAAACTAACTTTCGCCAATTCAAGCCTAATTATACACCGGTCATCATAACTTCATTCCAAACATACTCATAAGTCCCAAATCACCTAACGAAGCTATCTGAGCCATGAAATCCGCGTTCCGAGGTCGTTTACCAATAAGTCAACTCTCAGTTGACTTTCCAATAAGTCAACTCTCAGTTGACTTTCCAATAAGTCAACTCTCAGTTGACTTTCCTAATTATTAGGCTACTTTAAGAGACTAAATGCCTCAATTCTCACCATAACCACTCCGGACCCAAAACAACTGACCCAACACAACAAAAATAGGCTAGCAATATATAACAAATGCAGAAATGGGGGAAACGGGGTAAATCTCACGGAACGAACGGTCAGGTCATTACATCATCCCTCTCTTAAACAAATGTTCGTCCTCGAGCGGGTCTAGAAACATACCTGGAGTCTCGAATAAGTGAGGATATTTGTCCCGCATCTCCCGCTTGGTCTCCCAAGTGGAATCCTCCACTGGCTTCCCTCTCTACTGAACCTTCACTGAAACTATATCCTTAGACCTCAGCTTCCTGACCTGTCGACCCAAAATAGCCACCGACATTACCTCATTTGACATATCACCCTCGAGTTGAACCATGCTGAAGTCCAAAACATGGGACGGGTCACCAACATACTTCCGGAGCATCAAAACATGGAATACTGGATGAATACTCGATAAACTGGGAGGCATAGCAAGCATATAAGCCACCTCCCCAACCCTCTGAAGCACCTCAAAAGGCCCAAGGAACCTGGGACTCAGCTTCCCCCTCTTCCGGAATCTCATAACACCCTTCATGGGCGACACCTTCAGCAACACCTTATCCCCAACCATCAAAGACACATCTCGGACCTAACGGTCCGCATAACTCTTCTGCCTAGACTGCACCGTGCGAAGCCGCTCCTGAATCAACTTTTCCTTACTCAATGCATCCTGAACCAAGTCTGTGCCCAATACCCTAGCCTCGCCCAGCTCAAACCAACCAACCGGAGATCTGCACTTCCTACCATATAAAGCTTCATACGGAGCCATCTGGATACACAACTGATAGTTGTTATTATATGCAAACTCCGCTAGTGGCAGAAACTGGTCCCATGAACCACCAAAGTCAATCCCACAAGCACGCAACATATCCTCCAAAATCTGAATGGTACGCTCTAACTACCCGTCGGTCTAAGGGTGAAACGCTGTACTCAACTCGACCTGAGTACCCAACTCTCTCTGCACAGCTCTCCAAAACTGAGATGTGAACTGAGTGCCTCTGTCGAAAATGATAGAAACTGGAACCCCATGCAATCGGACAATCTCCCTGATATAAATCTCAGCTAACCTCTCAGAAGAATAAGTAGTACCAATAGGAATGAAGTGCGCGAACTTGGTTAGCCGATCCACAATAACCCATATAGCATCAAACCTCCTCGAAGTCTGTGGGAGTCCAACTACAAAGTCCATGGTGATCCGCTCCCACTTCCATTCTGGAATATCAAATCTTTGAAGCAATCCACCCGGTCTCTAATGCTCATACTTGACCTGCTGATAGTTGAGACGCTGAGCCAAAAACTCCACAATATCCTTCTTCATCCTCCTCCACCAATAATGCTGCCTCAAATCCTGATACATCTTCGCGGCACCCGGATGGATGGAATACCGCAAACTATGAGCCTCTGATAGAATAAAATCTCGACGCCCATCTACATTGGGCACGCAAATCCGACCCATGCATCCTCATGACCCCATCATCACCAATAACCACATTCTTGGCATCACCGCGACGGACCCTATCCTGAAGAACAAGCAAACGTGTATCATCATACTGGTGTGCTCTAATCTGATCATAAAGAGAAGACCTGGAGGCTACACAAGCTAACACCTGTGGGGGCTCTGATAGATCCAATATCACCAACTGACCCGCTAAGGCCTGAACATCAAGGGCTAATGGCCGCTCTGCTTCTAGAAGGTAGGCTAGACTCCCCAAACTCTCTACTATGTTACTCAAGGCATCGGCCACTACATTGGCCTTCCCTGAATGATATAAGATAGTGAGGTCATAATCCTTGAGGAGCTCTAATCATCTCCTGTGACGCAAATTCAAGTCCTTCTGCCTCAGCAGATACTGCAAACTACGATGATTAGTGAAAATCTCACACTGCACCCCATACAAATAATGCCGCCAAATCTTCAAGGCATGTACAATGGCAGCTAACTCAAGATCGTGCACTGGATAATTCTTCTCGTGCATCTTTAACTACCTGGACGCGTAGGAAATCACCCTACCGTCCTGCATCAATACCGATCCCAAACCAACTCTAGAAGCATCACAATAGACTGTGTAAGAACCCAAACCAGTAGGCAAAACTAGTACCGGAGCTGTAGTCAATGCTGACTTAAGCTTCTGAAAGCTCTCCTCACACTCATCAGACCATCTGAATGGAGCACCCTTCTGGGTCAGTCTGATCAAAGGCGAAGCAATAGAAGAGAATCCCTCCACAAAGCGACGATAATATCCCGCCAAACAAAGGAAACTCCTAATCTCTGTAGCTAAGGACGGTCTGGGCCAACTCTACACCGCCTCTATCTTCTTCGAATCAACCTGAATACCCTCACTAGACACCACGTGCCCCAATAAAGCTAAGGAGCCAAGCCAAAACTCACACTTGGAGAATTTCACATAAAGTTTCTCCTCCCTCAACCTCTGTAACACAAATCCCAAATGCTGAGCATGCTCTTCCTGGCTACGAGAATAAACCAGGATGTCATCAATGAATAAAATGATGAAGGAATCAAGGTAAGGCTAAAACACGTTGTTCATCAATTGGATGAACGCAGCTAGGGCATTGGTCAGCCCAAATGACATAACCAAGAACTCATAATGACCATATCTGGTCCTGAAAGAAGTCTTCGGAATGTCAGAATCCCGAATCTTCAACTAATGATACCAGATCTCAAGTCAATCTTGGAAAACACTCCAGATCCCTGAAGCTAGTCAAACAAATCATCAATGCGGGGCAAAGGATACCGGTTCTTCACTGTAACCCTGTTTAGCTACCGATAATCAATACACACACGCATGGACCCATCCTTCTTCTTCACGAACAACATCGGTGCACCCTAAGGTGACACACTAGGCCGAATGAACCCCTTATCCAGGAGTTCCTGAAACTGATCCTTCAATTCCTTTAGCTCCACTGGTTCCATACGAAAAGGTGGAATAGAAATAGGCTAAGTTCCTGACACTAAGTCAATACCAAAATCAATATCCGTGTCAGGTGGCATGCCTGGCAGGTCTGCATGAAACACATCCGGAAAGTCACGGACCACAGGAACTGAATCAATAGCGGGAGTCTCACCACTGACATCCCTCACAAAGGCCAAACAAGATAAACGCCCTTTCTCAACCATGCGCTGAGCCCTCAGGTAGAAAATCACCCTACTAGGCATATACTCGGAAGAACCTCTCCACTCAACCCTCAGACACCTTGGCATAGCTAAGGTCACGGTCTTAGCGTGACAATCAAGAACAACATGACACAGAGATAACCAATCCATGCCCAATATCACGTCAAAATCAACCATGCTGAGTAACAGTAGGTCCACTCGGGTCTCCAGACCCTCAATAGATATCATGCACGATCGATACACACGTTTCACAACAACAATATCACCCACCGGAGTCGACACATGAACAAAGGTGACTAGAGACTCACGGGGCATATCCAGAAAATGGGTAAAATATGAAGAAACATAGGAATATGTAGAACTAGGCTCAAATAAAGCTAAGGCATCTCAGCAACAGACTGAGACAATATCTGCAACTAGGGCATCTGAGCCCATAGCATCTGGCCTGGCTGGAAATGCATACATGCGAGCCTGACCTCCCCCTGCTTGACCTCCCCCTCTAGGGCGGCCTCTGGCTGACTGACCACCACCCCTGGCTGCCTGGGCGGGTGGTGAAGTGACTGGAGCTGAAGTCGAAGGCTGGCCCTCCAGCTGAGAAGATCCACCAGAACGGCGGGGACACTGCCTCCACACGTGCCCGGACTCTCCACACTCAAAGCAACTCCCTGGAGCTGGAGGCGGGGACTGATAGATACCCCTAGCACCCGAACGACCACTGGAAGACTCATGCATAGAAGAACCTTGAACTGGGGGTGCTCGAGCTGCACTCTGAGCTTGGAAGGCACCAAATGAAGTAAGGCCTGATTGAGAACCACGGGGAACATGACCCGAAGATGCACCACTATATGTCGGGCGGCCTGACTGAGGAGGCCTGAATAAACGGCCCCTACCCTGCTGAAACTGTCCCCTGAAGGGAGCACCACTGGAACTGCCCGAACCACGAGGCCTCTTGGCCTCTCTCTCCTCCCACTCCTGGCGGTGAACAAACTAAATATCTCGAGCTATGTCAACAACATGCTCGAGTGAAGCACCCGATACTCTCTCCCGAGTCATAAATAACCGAAGCTGATAAGAAAGACCATCTACAAACCTCCTCACCCTCTCCCTATCAGTAGGGACAATCTCAGTAACATGTCCATCCAACTCGAAAAACCTCATCTCGTACTGAGTAACGGATAACTCTCCCTGGCGCAGCTGCTCAAACTGCCTACCCTGCTCCTCTCATGGGATTGAGGAACATATTTTTCCAAAAATATTGTGGAGAACTGATGCCAGGTGAGAGGTGCTGAACCAACCGGCCTACGCCTCTCGAATGACTCCCACCAAGTAAAGGCAGCACCCGCAAATTGAAATGTAACAAATGAGACCCCACTGGTCTCCAAAATACACGCAGTACGTAGTATCCTCTGGCACTTATCTAGAAACCCCTGGGTATCCTCGCGCTCTGTACCACTGAAAGTCGGAGGCTAAAGTCTGCTGAATCTCTCCAACCTGTGTTGCACGTCCTCAGGCATAGCAGGGACCATATAATCCTGGACCGGAGCAACTGGCTGAGCTGGGGCTGCTCCCAGTGCCTGAATACCCTGTGCAGTCTGCTCAGGTGCCCGGGCAGCTGGAGTCTGATTGCCTCCCCCTGCCTGAGTTGTGGTGGCAGTAGAAGACATGGCGACTACCTGAGCCAAACTGGTGCATGCTGTCAGTATCTGAGACAGGGTCTCCGGAAGACCCGGAATAACCATAGGCACTACTGGTGCCTGAGCCTGTCCCGCTGGAACACCATCGGCGGGAACCTGATCATGATCAATAAGGGGGTCCTGTGGTACTGCCCCGGCTGCTGCGCGAGCTGGCCCCCTACCACTACCACGGCCTCGACCGCGACCTCGACCTATCGCTGGTCTAGCCGGTGACTGGTCACTCTGATCAGTATGGCGTGTCCTCACCATCTGTGAGAGAATGAAACAACGTAAGTTCAGATTTCAAGAATCAATAGATCAACACGAAAGAGTTCAAGAAAGATAGAAATGTTTCCTAAAAGTTCTGCAGCCTCTCGAAGATAAGTACAGACGTCTCCGTACCGATCCTCAAGACTGTACTAAACCTGCTCATGACCGTTAAGTCCTATGTAACCTAGGCTCTGATACCAAACTGTCACGACCCCAAATCCTAAACCAGCGTGGATGGCGCCTATCGTGGAACTAGGCTAGCCAATAACCACATGTTCACAATTTCTTTCAAAATCCTAATCAAATTCCAAGCATTTCATAAATATACAGAGTTTACCAAAACAAAATAGGCCAATAAAAATGCACAGCACGTGTAGCATGAGTACGAAAACAACGTGTACTCAGTAAGTCGCCCGCCTAACCTCATAGAGGTAGTGACGAGAGGTCGAATTAGATACTTGCTAAGGTCCAACAAATTAATTTAGCACAATATGATATCAGTAATAGGAATACAAGGATAATAAAACAGTAAGCATTACGAATAACTGTAATTCAAATAAATACTGAAAGTAAATAAACAGTTACTACTTTCTCATTTCCCCCCAAATTTCTTAAATAAACAATTACTCTGTATTTTCCCCCAAATATCTTGTCACTTTAAAATTCATGAAAAACATTTAAAAATTTAGCATGTGCACACGGGATAAGGACAACCGGCCTGAGCCATAAAAATAATCATGTATGTGCACTGTCGAGGGTCGAACTGCCCGTACCATAAATGCATTTTCTAATCCGCCGTGGCGTACGGCCCGCTCCCATGAGAGTGGGGGAAATAACACTCCGCTCGCGGAATGTAAATTGCGAAGCGGTCACATGCAGTCATGCACAATCAACAGTCACCCCGACTACGTCGGGAAAATAAATATTCAAGTAAATGACAAATTTCTCCTTTATAAATCACAAAAATTAGTATTTAAATCTTTTCTCGAAATTCATTTGCCAAGTTTAATAATATTCAATAAAATTCACCTTATCAGGTATACAATTATCCACGGAGTAGTCAATTCTCTTTCTAAGTGATTAAGAAGGTACACTCTAGCCTTCGTAGGAAATAAGTTACAAATTCAATAGCATTATCTGTCTCGTATTATTGGCAGGATCACATGAACAACACGTAAGGCATGCTAGTGGGTCCTAGACTACCCGGACATGGCATAATAGTAGCTACGCACGGACTCCCTTCACCTCGTGCGTACGTAGCCCCCGCAGATAGTAGCACATACTTAACTAGTTCACCTAGGGGGACAATTCCCCCTCACAAAGTTAGAAAGGAGACTTACCTCGCTCCGAAATTCCATAACCGACTTTCAAGCCCTTCCGATGACTTCAATGGATGCACAACGCCCCAAAACTACCAAATAACGGGAAAAGCAATGAATATTCATTCTAATACTCGTAACAAATTCAAATTATATACTTTCCCAACTTCGCTCAGTGAATTGACCAAAATGCCCTCGGGCCCACGTGCCCCGTTTTCGAAATTTCTCGAAGATATACTCTACCCATAGCTTTACTAATTCAAATATACAATTTACTCTAAATTCCATGCTCAAATTCGTGGTAGAAATCCAAAATAACATTTCTAGGTTTTCTTCGAAAATTTCCCAAATTTTCCACAATTTTTATGTTCAAATTCATGTATAATCCTTGTATAAATCTTAAAAACATGAAGAAATTACTTACCTAGTGATGCTTGGTGGAAAACCCCTCTTGAAGCTCCTCAAAATCGCCCACATAAATGAAACAAATGAAGGAAATGGCCAAAATCCCATTAAAATAACACACTGCCTAGGTGACCCTCCTACGCGATCGCACAACACGCTCCGCGATCGCCTAGGCCAACTATGCTACCTCACAAATCCACTCAGTGTGATCGCGGCCCAAAACCTGCGTTCATACAGGCCAAATCTATAGCCCCTTTATTCCTCTACTGTGCGTTAGCACAAGCCAAACCCCGGAAGCCTCCAAGCGCACACTGTGCGATCGCAACCACAACACTGTGATCACATAGGCAAAAAATCCAGCTCCCTTGAATCTCTTCTCTACGATCGCACTCATCCTTATGCGATCGCATAGACCAAGAATCCAGCCCTAGAATTTCTTCTTCGTTATCGCATTCCATGGACCGCATTCGCATAGCACACCAGATACACCAGAACACAGCAGCAGCAAAACAGAGAAAGATGGTCTGAATTCACCCCGAAACAAACCCGAGGCCCCCGAGACCCCATCCAAATCCCCCGACTCAGTCCCATAAAATCAGACGGACTTGCTCGAGGCTTCAAATCACATCAAACAACGCCAAAACCACGAATCTCACTAAAATTCCAACTTTATGAACTTAGAAATTTCCAACTTCTACATCTGATGCCGAAACCTATCAAATCACCTCCGAATGACCCCAAATTTTGCACACAAGTCATATTCGACATTACGGACTTGCTCCAACTTCCGGAATCGCATTCCGACCCCGATATCACAATTTCCACTTCCAGTCGGATTTCTCAAAAACCTTCAAATTTCTATCTTTAGCCAAATGACTTCAAAATGACATACGGACATCCGAATTCACTTCCGATCGCGCTCGCAACTCCAGAATCACCATATGAAGCTATTCCCAGGCTTAGAATCCCAAACGGACATCAATATCGCTGAAATGCGCTTCAAGCCAAACTTAGGAAATTCTTTCAAAAATGCTGACTTCCACAATATACGCCGAAACTCTCCCGGGTTACCCCAAAACCCGATCCGAACATACGCCCAAGTCCCAAATCATCATACGAACCTGCAGGAACCTTGAAATCCTGATTCTGAGGTCACTTACTCAAAATTCCAATCTTAGTCCATTTCTCTAACTTAAGGCTTCTAAAATGAGAATTTTCTTTCCAAATCAACTCTAAACTTCCCGAAATTCAATTCCGACCACACCTAAGGGTCATAATACCTGAAATGGATCTGCTCATGACCCCAAACTGCTGAAAGACGCGCTAGAGCTCAAAACGACCGGTCGGGTCGTTACCACAAACACATCCCAAAACCCGGTGACACAAGTACATGAGCAAATTCTAAGAATTTCATAAATATTACAAGCTTGTCCGAAAATACAAATTGGACAAGGAATTTAAAGTGGAAATAAATACAATATGAGGGAGACTCAGTCAGGTGCGAATCGCCTCCGGATGATGCATCTCGCCTAAGTCTCCCAAACCAGCCATGTCGCTATGAAAGTACCTGTGCAATAAAAATGCACAGCAAGTGTAGCATGAGTACGAAAACAATGTGTACTCAGTAAGTTGCCCGCCTAACCTCAGAGAGGTAGTGACGAGAGGTCGAATTAGACACTTGCTAGATGTCAATTTAGTATATTCAAGTGAGACACTAAGCATGAATGCATAGGCAATTTATTTAAATATCAGGGATAAGGAATATCAGTTCTTCATATATTTAACACTTTAACACCTTCATCATTTCAGTTGACAATTTAAATAATAATCAGGGATGAGAAACATCAGACTTATTTCATATTTTACACATCAATTATTCTTCTTTTTAACTAGCAATTAGGAATTTCCTTAGGCCGATGAACATGTATAAATCAAATGAAATATGCAGCAATTATCATGTGCAAGAAATGTCGAGGGTAGAACGGCACGGACCAACAATAATAAACTGTGCACTGCCGAAGGGTCGAATGGCTCGAACCATAGATGCATCTATTTTCCCCGCTCGCGAATCGATCATGCGATGCGGTCAACATAAAAATAATAAGGCTAGCCTGCTCGTGAATCATAGTTGCGACTCATGTGCTCCTATGTACACATATTCACATAATGAATCCACATTTTTTATCCAGAAAGAAGTTACTCGGGAAAGTGGTAAAATTCTTCTTAAGGGAATACGACAAATAGCATTTAAATCTTTTTTTTGAAACTCATTTGCCAAGTTTAATAATATTCATTAATATGACCTTATCAGGAATACAATTATCCACGAAGGAATCAATCTTCTTTCTAGATAATTAAGAAAATGAACTCTAGTCTTCTTAGGTATTCAATTACTATTTCGATTATATTAGCGGTCTAAAATTACCGGCAAGATCACAAGTACAACAGGTAAGGCATGATAGTGGGTCCTAGACTACCCGGACATGGCATAATAGTAGCTACGCACGGACTCCCGTCACCTCGTGCGTACGTAGCCCCCGCAGATAGTAGCACATACTTAATTAGCTCACCTAGGGGGACAATTCCCCTCACAATGTTAGAAAGGAGACTTACCTCGCTCCGAAATTCCATAACCGGCTTCCAAACCCTTCTGATGACTCAAATCGTTGCACAGCGCTCCGAAACTAGCCAAATAATGGCAACCCAATGAAAATATACTCTAATATTTGCTAATAATCCAAATTATTAGTTCAAGATTCACTCTACCCATAGCTTTATAGTTCAAATATACAATTTAATCCAATATTCATGCTCAATTCGTGGCTAAAATCGAAATTATCAAATTTTTCTACGTTTTCTTCAAAATTCCCAATTTCCACAATTTTTCAATGTTCAATCCGACCATATAACTTGTATTTATCTTAAAAACATAAATAAATTGCTTACCTAGTAATGCTTGACGGAAATCCCCTTTTGAAGCTCCTCAAAATCGCCCACACCAAGTGAAATTTTGAGAAGAAATGAAATTTTCCCGTTTACAACATAACACTGCCCAGGCAACCCTCCTATGCGATCTCACAACATGCTTCGCGATCGCATAGGCCTTCTATGCTGCCTCCCTAATTCCTCTTGTGCGTTCGCATGTAATCTCCCGCGTTCGCACATGCCAAACGCCTCATAGCCTCCAAACGCACACTGTGCGATCGCAACTCCAACTCTGCGATCGAATAGGAAAAACTCCAGCTCTCTCAAATTTCTTCTTCGTGATCGCATACCATGGACCGCGTTCACATAGCACACCAGATACACCAGAAGACAGCAGCAACAAAACAGAGAAAAATGGTCTGAATTCACCTCGAAACACACCCGAGGCCCCCGGGAACCCGTCCAAATCCTATGACTCAGTCCCATAACATCCCACAGACTTGCTCGATGCTTCAAATCACATCAAACAACGCCGAAACCACAAATCACACTAAAATTCAAACTTTATGAACTTGAAATTTCAAACTTCCACCTCCGATGCCGAAACCTTTCAAATCACGTCCGATTGACCCCAAATTTTGCACACAAGTCATATTCAACATTACAGACCTGCTCCAACCTCCGGAATCGCATTCCGACCCCGATATCAAAATTTCCGCTTCCGGTCGGATTTCTCAAAAACCTTCAAATTTCTATCTTTAGCCAAATGACTTCAAAATGACCTACGGACATCTGAATTCACTTCCGATCGCTCTCAACTCCTGAATCACCATACGGATCTATTCCCAAACTCGGAATCCCAAACAGGCATCAATAACACTGAAATGCGCTTCAAGCCAAACCTAGGAAATTTCTTCAAAAATGCTGACTTCCACAATATATGCCGAAACACTCCCGGGTTATCCAAAGCCCGATTCGGACATACGCCAAAGTCCAAAATCATCATACGAACTTCTTGGAACCTTCAGATCTTGATTCCGCGGTCGGTTACTCAAAATTCCAATCTTAGTTGATTTCTCCAACTTAAGGCTTTTGAAATGAGAATTTTCTTTCCAAAATAAACTCTAAACTTCCCGAAATTCAATTCCGACCACACCTACAAGTCATAATACCTGAAATGGAGCTGCTCACGACTTCAAACCACTGAACGACGCGCTAGAGCTCAAAACGACCGGTCGGATCATTATATTCTCCCCCACTTAAATAGACGTTCGTCCTCGAACGAGATAAGAACTACTCTGGAGTTATCTGAAATCACTGTTTAATACCTCGTGCACCTGTCCGTGCTACCACAACCCAGTTGAGTACATTAGCTTAATCAAATCTGAAGATTTCTTCTTTTACCCACATAATAAGCTCAGAATCCAGTTCCAACACCTGAAATTTCTCTGCCAGGCCTAGTTCAAATATATGAACACCGTATCAACTACCACACGACATACCAGTACATGACTGCACACCTTGCTGAATTAGCACCATGCACTGCATAATTTATCATCTGACCACAATGACACTCCCTGAACCTTAATAGCCAAAATTCCACGAATTTGATGCTCCCAATGCACCTCATGATATATATATACATCCTGCTATAATGCTGGCGATACCACCACAACAGAGGAGATGTGTAGAAATTCATAATCAATTGTCGAGTTAGCAAATCATTAAACATCTCCTCTTGACTAGAATCATCACCTCATTATGAACCGAATAATGGTATTTGTCCTTTAATATATTCCGCATAATCTTATCGCGCTGATCCCTGATCCAATAATCTCTTCTCACCCAGTATGAAATGTTCAGACAACAAATCATCCCATACATGACCAATAGTCTCACATGCTACCACATCGCGCTAATAGGCCATAATTCGAACATGATACATAAGAAATGACTCAGGAAGGGACTACTCAACTCACGCAACTAATATGAACTTTTCTCATAAAATGGGAAGTAAAACACAAGAAAATAAATAGATATAGGGAACCGTACTCATCATCTCATTGTTGCAGCGTGCAACCCGATCCATATAACATACCCGTGGCGACGTGCCACCGATCCACACATAAAATTTACATAAGGAGATATACACGGAGCTGAATTGCTCACTATTACCAATTACTGAATATCGGTCACAAGCACGCTAAGTGCATAATACCATCCTGGGGAGACTGATAAAGCCATATGCTAAAAACTCAAGCACAACTGAGGTGCGATATATATATACTCTGAACCTCAAGAGCTATCCCGCTAACATAACATCATCACTACGCGGAGATCTTAACACATACGGAATTATCAAGTCGTTTCACAACTCACACGGCACAATCACATTATCACCGGAATTTGACGAAGACAGAACAACAACTGTTGTTCTAATACCTTTCCATGAAAAGCGCTCTACTGAGATGAACATGCCTGGCTCATACGGAGCCCATAATCATATTTAAATCCATCCACAAACATCGAGTCTACCTTGCTTGCACCAAACTAAGCTAATAACTTTACCTGGGTCCATATTAACCCACTTTCTCTCATAATACGCGAGAAAAACCATCATAGCCGGGACAAACACCCCACAATCCACAACCAAATGAACTGAACGCCTTCCAGGCATAAGTTCTCAAATAAGCAATATTGCACTTCTTTTTACTCAGTCCAAATTTTCAATCCATTAAGTGACTACATGTCACACTTATACAATCTTCTCGTGGTTACGCTCCCACGACCGTCCACACCAGGTAACAAGTCTGCACATCCGCATCACCGACCACACTAATACTACAAAACACATCAAGAACCCATGACCAGGGTACAAAGCCTCTTTAACCGAATATCGATCTCAGGTGACACTGAAGATAACACCAGCTTACTCTGAACTTTCAAATCACTTTTTTCTTGCTCATCCGATCTCATGACATCCTTGTTAACACCGAACTACAATCTCGATTCTTACTCCAGTTACATACTGCTTACCGCACCTAACATGCCAATATGAGATAGCGCAAGAATTCCATCATAACTTCTAAACTACTAAAAGGGTGAACACTTCATCATATAAAAATCTTTTACTTACCTCAATTCAAGAGAACAGCCACAACACACGAGTAAATTCCCACAATCACAATACATGCAAATCCTTAAGTAGTGGTCTGAACCACCATAACCCTTCCGGGATCCGCCTACACTTGACAGGCCATAATATTTGAATGCTTCCAAATAAAAATCTATTTCGACGGCTGACATGCCTCGCACACCGGCACAAACCACATGCATAACTTAATCACATCGAAGGAACTGATCACTGCCGTAAGTGCGCCATTTCAACCATGGCTAACCACTCTATCTTCTTTTGATCATCTTCAATTGCCTCAGGAATAATAGCAACTTCCTTCAACTCATAGCAGCTCAATCCTCACTCATCCTGAGTGGCCTTGATTCACAAGACCATGCTGCCTAAATCCCACAACCCGTCTCATACCCTCCTAATAATCTTTCAACAAATCCTGAGTTTACTCCTCTTACTTCCCCAATACTATCCTGCACGCTGAAAATAACATAGAGCGCTCCAACCATTTTCCCTTCCTCGGGAATTACGCTGCATAAGCTCGATCCGTAATCATACTACATGCCTGAAACCCTTAAACGCCGCATCCTTAACCTTTGAATTAATTAGGACCGCTATTTGAGAGTCACCCGCTCTGACTGGCCCCGAATACAATCAACCCCAAGGCTCTTCTAGCACACGAACACCATTTTCAATGAAGCACGTGACTGAGTCAGTATCCTTACAACTCGCCTATGCATTAAGCATAAATTTTGAATCTTCCAAAGCCTAACCTTGGTCCAATAGGGCCAACTTTTGCACACATTTATCAAATCACATGAAAAATTACCATTTTACTCCTTTCCCTTAGCTGCAATAACTTGCCATTACGCTGACAATCCACAACCCCATGAGAACACAATCCTACAACCCAACTGCAGGTGGTGCGACTCTCTCACTTAGCCCGAAGCTACTCCTTGCACCGCTCTAGACCCTGCTGAGATCCTTTCTCCTTTGTTAACATGATCTTTCTCAACCAATCTGTCCAATTCTTCCAAATTCTCTCATTAGCACTCCCTAAATACTCAAATTCTCTAGCATCATTCACGTATTCTGCCTCTTACCGAATAGCCACTAGAATCCCTCGCAGAAATTCGCCAACCATGCCACCGCTAACCTATTCACAGGAGATAACCCACCTGTGAAAATCACCCACGGACACCTTCCAACGACACCGAAATGCACACTCTCTGCGACATCAAAACCCCATCCTACGCCCTGCTTCATTTACCAACTTTACTAGTCCTTCCGCTCCTCATGGACATCCATTAAATGCGCGACAATATCTTCTAATTCCAAGCTATGTTGCCGCTCCTGTTTAACCAAAGAATTAGACCCTTTGACTAAATCTTATTTTTAATATGAATACGGGTTACTGATAATCAAGATAATGGGAAAAATGAATAATAAACAATATTGCACAAATAAAAGATCGATGTTGATTGTATTCGAGAATCAGATGCCTTTACAAGATGTATTCCCCTCCCTTATATAGGAGATTCTTATAATGTATGACTCCTCCTATGGTTACTCATTAATGACTAATTATGACATTAATGAGGCGTTACAAACGATAACGGTAATAGGGGTTCAGTTACATAACGTTCGAGTAATCAATTGTGGGTCCTTGAATTTGCCTGTAGCTTTGTCTAGATTTATTATGACCGTTCATCTTTCCCGTTATGATCAACTTGAATTTCCTGTGGCTGATAAGTTCGTGGGTTTACTGAACCGTACCTCTTTGTACCGTACCTCTTCAAAGAGTTACGTCCAGCTGTCGTGTTTTCTTGTGTCCACGTGTCTTTTTTAGATTGGTACTGCATTTACTCAGCACCTTTTAGGGCTTTTTGCGGTTGTGCCAGTCTCGAAGTGACATCTTCAATTATGACTTTTCATCATTATTTTCCTTTTTCATCATGTTTGAAGGTTGTCTTCAAGTATAAATACATGTTTTCTTTTCTTTTATTCCACGAAACACTTTTCTAATTTTGTTTTCTGTAAAGAACTTTCTCCTTTGCCTTTGTAAACATGTCTTCTTCAAACCAACCTCAAAGAGTAATAGACATTGAAAGCTTAGCACCATCTTCTGCTCCGACTAGGATTCGGAGGGGTGGTAGACTTAGAAGTCTAGGATCCACTCCTTCAAGGGGTTTTTACTCTGACTGCTAGAAGCAAAAGAGTGCTAGTAACCCCTGGAGACGATAAGGATAGGGGTTGGTATCTCCGGTATGTTGCTGTAACCACTGCTGGTTTAGTGGGTGAATAAAATCTTCCCTTCCCTTAGAAGTGGAATCGCACACGTGAGTATGCTTTAGCTCACGTTTACTTTTTCTTGTTTTGACTTGAGATGTTTTATTTAACACCGTGTCTGTTTATTTTTCTTCTTTCAATAATCATAAATACTGTTGAGAATGTCTCCAATATTCGTGATTGGGTAGAAAAACTGTTATCTGTTGCTCCTTCAGAAGAAAGATCTAGGAAGCACCTCGCTGGGAGGTATGGTTGGCAAGTAAAGACCCACGGTAAGTGAATTTTTTGTTCTTGCTTCTTTCCTTACTCGACTCTTTTTTCTTTTGTCGTTTAACTTTTTTCCCTTTTTAATAGGATTCTCTGCTCGTGGGGTGTCTGCTTCCTCTATCCCGAAAATGTCCTTGGCTCAAGCCCAGGAAATCATTGTTGGTTCATCTTCCTCGAAGAGGAAGATTAGTGAATCTCGCGCCATAGCAGAAGAGGAAGAGGGTGCTTTAGTGAACAGACCACGGAGAAGGAGAATGATTTTAGATGATGAACCTACTACATCAACCTTGCCTCCCATGTCTGTGATTGAGCCCCCCTGTCTTTGATGATGTTCCATATTCCCCTATTCACGGTGGTATTGATCTTGCTGCTAACGACGTCCCTTTGGCTGCTATCTTTCCTGCTTCTTTGAGAGAAACTGTTTCGTCTATTCCTTTGGCTATCTCAACTTTTGCTGCTGCTTTGCATGTAACTTCTTCAACTCTTCAAATTTCCGTGCCTGCTCCTCAACCTTCCGTGCCTGTTGATGTTCCATATCTGCCTGCTTCCATGCCTTCCGTTAGGGAAGTAGGGTCTTCCAGCAGAGAGATGCGGCAGGTGGTAATAGAGGTTCCAGCTGAGGGAAACCCTTTTAAGAAGATGGGTGAGCCTGAAGTGTGGCTCAAGACTTTAATCGGTCCCGCTGAGAAAGCAAAGCTAGCTAGCCACGGTGCTCTTACATGGGCAAATGAGGTTGTGGATACTTCTTTGAAGGTATGGTGTAAGTTATCCTCTTTCACTCTCGTATATGAAATTTACCATATCTAACTGGTTTATTTCTTGTAGATTAACCTCATAGGCATGATTTTTATAAATAGGATTTCAAGCACAGACCAAGAGACAAGAGAGTTGCAGGCAGAAGTTGATAATTGGAAAGCACAGTATGATAGCCTAAGGATTGACATGGACGCTTTAGAAGAGGAGAGGAGTACCTTGAAGTGGTAGATGAGACTTATGGCAGCAGAACTAGCATTGGAGCGGGCTTCTTGCAGTCAAGCTGACAAAGACAAGAGTGTTCTGGAGTCTTCGTTCGCGAAGCAGTTGTCCCATGCCTCAGAGGAGATTAGAGACTTGAAGAACTTGCTGGGGAAGAAGGAAGATACTCAGGCGAGCTCGTGCAATCACTCACTCATACTCAAGAAGATATTCGAAGGGCTTTAGACAAAGCTCAATATTTAGAGGAGTCGATTGTTCCATTAAGGGCCGCTCATGAAGCTGCGGAGACGCAGAAGGACGGGCTGAGAGCTGAGCTTCAAGTGTGGGCACAAGATTATGAAGATTTGGAAGAGGTGGCTGATGTCGATGTAAGCTGGGCATATATGAATTCTCGCCTCGACACATTGATAGAAGTGAGTCAAGAGGGTTTTTACCTTAGTGCTGAAATAGCCAAAAATAAGGAAGCCATGGAGAAGGCTCAACAAGGTCATAACCTCTCTTCACCTGATGGTGAGATTCTAGCCGCTCATGTCTCTTCATCCTCAGTTGCTCCCGCTCCTTCTGCCACTGAAGTCAACCTCTCATCTGAAAAAGATCTAGTTGGTTTATCCCTTTTTTTCTTTTTCTTTGTATCAACTGATGGTTACCCCCAGTCCCATCGGGGGTAAATTTGGATTTCCTTTAAGTCCCCAAATAACAATAGGGGCGCCACAATGTAAATATAAAAATAGTATACGGCTAAGTACAAGTTAATACTTAGTATTAGCCGTTTTAATATATAAATGTTAGTTCGACTTTTGTTGAGTTTCTGTTTCACTCTGTAGGTCTTTTGCATGCATTATTTTTGAGGTTTTAGTTTTACCTTTGAGTTTTGCATGTGGGATGCTTTAGACTACTCGTACCTTTTTTATAATAGGCACGGTGTCATATTAAATGTGTGCGTTTTTGTAATAGGCATAGTTTATGGAAGAGGGCCCTTTATAATTGACATGAAGAAGACGTCTCAACTTCATGATAATGCAATAGAGTGATAGGAATTTTACACATGTTTAAGAATGTTTCCAAGGAAAGTTTTTTGTTTGAACTTCCATGACATTTTACATGTGTTTGGTTATCGTCTAAAACTCAAGCTTGCAACTATTTTTGTTTTAACAGATTTAATATACTCTTGTATTTCGTAACTGTTTTTCATAAGTAACAGTTTTTCGATATTAATGCAAGGAAATAACTGTTTTTCACTAGTAACAGTTTTTATAAAGATTGGGGTTTTTACCCGCAACTGTTCTGGAAATAATTTTCTAATAAGTACGAGGGTAATGTTTTCTTATTCGTAACTGTTTTTATTTGATAACAGTTTCTTGAACAAATACAAGGGTTCAGATCTTTGATCCATAACTGTTTTATTCGAGAATAATTTTTTGAATAAGTATATTGATGATGATCTTTTACCCCTAACCNGAATATGTTCGAAAGTTTTTGCTTTTTGCATTAAGCTTTGTATTTGGATGGCTCTTTTGATTTCTTTCGATTCTGCTCGTGTCACTTGTCTCATTGGGTAGATGGGTCTTTAGGCTCGAGATTTTGACTTTATGATAGTCCTCTTTGCTTCATCTTAGTCTTCCATACTATATAGTCCCCCAAGTGTTTGAGCTTTGAAGAATGAAATCTCGAGCACTTGATTATTCCTTCCTTGTGGTCCTTTTCCTGAAAAGGAAAAACATTCCGGACTCGAAGGTATATAGTTTTTTAGATGATGACTGCTTAACCCTTTTAAAACGTCCATCAGAAAGTGTAACCCTAGACCGGGAATTGTGTTATTTCCTCGCGTCTTTGCAGGTCTAATATCATCATCTGGTGATGGGTTAGCTTTGTGCCTATCATCTAAACAAGTCAGTAAGAATTTTAAATGTTCAAAATAAAATCGAACGTCTGATACCTGACGGGGGTATTCTTTTCTTTTTAGAAGTAATACTTCTTTAGATGGATGGCGTTCCAGCTTGTTGGTAGAACTCTGGCGTCCATAGCTTCCAACTCATAGGCGCCTTTTCCAGCTATACCTCGGATTTTGTAAGGTCCTTCCTAGTTTGGATTTAGCTTTCCTGCACCTGCTTCTTTTATTGATTGAAAGACCTTTTTGAGGACGAAGTCCCCAATTTTAAAGTACCTGGGATGAGCTTTACAGTTGTAATAACGCTCTATGATTTGTTTTTGAGCTGCCATCCGTATCAATGCTGCTTCTCTCCGTGGTTCGAGCACATCCATGTTGGTCCTTAATTCGTCGCTGTTTTCACCTTCCATGGCTGTCGAGAACCTTATACTTGGTTCGCCAATCTCTACAAGTATTAAGGCTTCTGAGCCATAAACAAGTGCGAACGAAGTTTCTCCCGTGGCTAATTTTTGAAGTCGTTCTGTATGCCCATAGTACCGTTGGTAACTCCTCAGGCCAGTTTCCTATGGCTTTATCCAGCCACTTTTTTAGATTGTTGATGATGACCTTATTTGTTGACTCAGCTTGACCATTAGCCACGGGGTGGTAAGGCGTTGATGTGATCCTCTTGATTTGCCAACTTCCGAAGAATTCTGTGATTTGCGAGCCTATGAATTGTGGGCCATTATCACACACGATCTCCTTTGGTATTCCAAAGCGGCATATTATGTTTCGCCATAAGAAGCTTTTAACTTCCTTTTCTCGCACTTGTTTGAACGCTTCTGCCTCTACCCATTTTGTAAAATAGTCGGTTAGTACGAGTAAAAATCGTACCTTTCCTTCAGTTGTGGGAAGCGGTCCTACTATGTCCATACCCCATTTTATGAAACGCCATGGGGATATTATTGGATGCAATAATTCTGTTGGTCGATGCATGTTATTGGCAAACCTTTAGCATCTGTCACATTTGGATACGAAATTCTCGGCTTCTTCTTCCATCTTAGGCCAATAGTATCCGGCTCTGATTAGTGTTTTCACTAAGGATCTAGCCCCTGAATAACTTCCACAGTGTCCTTCGTGGACTTCTTTCATCACAAATTCCGTTTGGTTAGGTCCAAGGCATTTAGCTAGGGGTCCCCTGAACATCTTGCGATAAATTAAGTTGCGAATAAGGCAGTACCGTGCAACTTTGCGGCGTAGTGCTTTAGCCGCTTTCATGTCTTCAGGTACGGTGCCATTCTGCAAAAAAATAAGAATTTTCATTTCTCTAGTCCCAGGTTAGGTTATTGAAAGTTATCTCATTCCTGTCCTTGTCTATTATTGAATGAAATAGTTGAACGATAATTGTATTGTCTTTGTTCGTTACTTCTGTGACTACTGCGAGGTTAGCTAATTCATCTGCATCTGCATTTTCTTCTCTAGGTATTTTCACTACCTTCCATGTTTTGAATTGTCTCATGAGCTCCCGTGCTCTTTTAAGATACTGTTGCGTTCTAGCCTTTCGAGCAATGTAAGTGCCCTGTATCTGATTTACTACCAGTTGGGAATCGCTGTTGATCACAATTTGCTTGATTGAGAGCTCCCGTGCAAGTTCAAGCCCTGCAATAACAGCGTCGTACTCTGCTTCATTGTTAGTGATATGATAACACTTTATAGCTTGTCGTGTCTTTTCACCCGTGGGTGATATCAAGACTATGCCTAAGCCACCGCCTTTTATATTTGAAGAACCATCGGTGAACAAGGTGCACAGGCCTGGATTAACACCATTAAAGAGTTGTAACTCTTTTTTTACTTCAGATACAATGCCATTACTAAAGTCAACAACAAAATCAGCTAGTATTTGAGAATTAATTGCAGTCCTAGGTTGATAAATTATCTTATGATCACTTAATTCTATGGCCCATTTGGCTAATCTTCCTGACAATTCTTGTTTATGCAGAATATTTCTTAAAGGATATGAGGTCACAACAGTGATTGGGTGGCATTGAAAATAGGGTCGTAATTTTCTAGATGCCATTATTAAAGCTAAAGCTAACTTTTCCAGATGTGGATATCTAGTCTCAGCATCTAGCAAAGTTTTACTTACATAATAGATAGGTGATTGTTTACCTTTTTCTTCTCTTACCAATACTGCACTTACAACAATTTTTGAGACAGCCAGGTAGATGTACAATCTTTCCCCTTCTTTTGGCTTTGAAAGCGGTGGTGGTTGCGATAGATAAATCTTAAGGTTCTTGAGGGCTTGCCGACACTCTTCAGTCCATTAACNTAGAAATAAACCTCCCCAAAGCTGCTATTCTTCCTGTCAGTCTTTGAACCTCCTTTTTATTTGTTAAGACATTAGGTATTTCCTCTATGGCTTTAATTTGAGCGGGATTTACCTCTATTCCTCTGTTTGATACAAGGAAACCCAAAAATTTGCCTTATTGCATTCCAAAAGCGCATTTCTCTGGATTGAACTTCATATTATACCTGCGTAAAATATCAAAAGCAGTAAAGAGGTGCTGGAAATGGTCTTGTGCTTTTGTTGATTTTACCAACATGTCATCAATGTAAACCTCTCTTGGAACATCTTGGTCACTAACCTTTGATAGGTGGCTCCAGCGTTTTTTAAGCCAAAAGACATGACTTTATAACAGTAAATCTCCCTATTCGTGATAAAGGTGGTTTTTTCCTCGTCTAGAGGATCCATTTTAATCTGATTATAACCAGAATATGCATCTAGAAAGCTTAATAGTTCATGACATGCGGTGGCATCAATCATTTGATCTATATGAGGCAATGGGAATGAATCTTTGGGGCATGCTTTGTTTAAATCAGTATAATCTAAGCATACTCTCCACTTGCCATTCTATTTAGGTACTACCACGGTGTTTGCTAACCAGTTAGGGTACATTACCTCTCGTATCGAACCAATCTTCAAGAGTTTCTGTACCTTTTCGTCGATCACTTGGTTCTTGAATAGTCCTTGCTTTCTTTTCTTCTTCTTAACAAGTACGAAAGATAGATCTTCATTTAGTTTATGAGTCATCACTTCTGGTGAGATGCCTGTCATATCTGAGTGGGACCACGCAAAACAGTCTGCGTTAGCCTTTAAATAATCAATTAACTTACCTCTTCGAGTGGGGCTTAGCCTCGTGCTTATATACACTTTCTGCTCAAGCTTTTGTTTGGATAATGGAACAACTTTGAGCTCTTCTGTAGTTGTTTTGATGTTATCATCTTCCTCCGGTTCACGAATGACGTTCGGCCTGGAATCTGTTTCTGTGTGGTATAGTATACCTTCCGTGGTAACTTGATTTTCCTTCTCGTATGCATTTTCTTTCGTACCTATTTCAGCAATGATACCTTCCGTACCTATTTGAGCAGTAATATCTTCCATGCATGTTTGGGCGGTGATACCTGCTTGGGAGACTTCCTTATCTCGTAATTCTTCCACCTCTATTTTCTTGTTGTAGTGTACCACAGAATTTATATGTTTTGCGGTCTGTTGGTCTCCTTTGATTTGTTGAATCCCCCTTTTAGAGGGAAATTTAATTACTTGATGCAACGTGGAAGGTATAGCTTTCATGTCGTGGATCCATGTTCTTCCAATGATCACATTATAAGCCATGTGAGTATCGATGACTTGGAACCTAGCTCTTTTGATCACCCCCTCAGCATAAGTGTTAAGCTCAATTTCTCCTTTTGTTATAACCGTAGAGTTATCAAACCCAGATATGGCTCGTGCTTTTGGGATTACTTGATTCCCCAGTAGCATTTCTTCCATGACTCTTAGAAAAATAATATTGACTGAACTGCCTGGATCAATCAACATTCTTTTCACGTTAGTGTCATGAATAAGTAGAGATATTACCAGAGCATCGTTGTGCAGAAGTATTAATCCGCTGCTATCTGCATCATCGAAGGTTATATCGTCTTCTCCAAGAGCACGTTTCCCGTGTGTAATTGTGAACTTTGTGGTTGTTTTGCAAATCACTCTATTTAGTTCTTCACCCCCGTGTATTATGTTAACTGTTCGTTTTGGAGAAGGAGGATTTGGGGTATCCTGCCTGTTCCTCATATATGCATGTTTACCTTNCAATCCGCAGTTTTGTGCCCATGATCGTTGTGAAATTCACACCAGTGATCTGGGTTTCTTCTATTTGGATTTGACCACATCTCTTTGTGGAACTTAACCTTGTCTCCCATGTTCTTCAATATTGAGACAAGTTCAGTAGTACTTACATTAAAGTTATGATCCCCAATTTGAGTACTACCTCTAGGTCGTTCATCTCGATCTTTTCTGGATCTAGACGAGGATGAGATTACATCTCTTCCTTGTAGTCTATAGTCCGACCTAGTGTTTTCGAACCTGGGGCGGATATCGCGTCCCGAGGGTCCTAAGTAAGGATCGTACCTGTTTTTACCTGATCTTCTATCTGATTCAGGACGTCTGGATCTGGAATGATCATCATCTCTCGAACGAGCAATGATATCTTCTTCTATTCTGAGTTTAGTGTTGTACCTGTTATATACATCATTCCATGTTGGGCCGGGGAATTCTCTTAGATTCTCCTTAAGTCGTGTGGTGGCTTCTGAGCTTTTATCGTTCAAGTTGCTTGCAAATACCATGGCTGCTCAATTATCAGGCACCCTGGGTGACTGCATTCTTTCTCGTTGAACCCTATCTACAAACTCTCGGAGTAGTTCCGTGTCTCCTTGTTTTATTTTGAATATGTATTCCATTCTCTTCTCAACTTTTTGTGCACCAGAGTGTGCTTTTATAAACGAATTTGCAAGCTCCGCAAAAGAGTCAATAGAATTTCAGGGAGAAGAGAATACCAGGTTAGATCCCCTTTGGTAAGTGTTTCCCTAATTTTTTTGACAAGGACTGATTCAATATCTTGTTTCGTTAAGTCGTTTCCTTTTACCCCAGTAGTGAAAGCAGTCACATGGTCGAGTGGGTCAGTTGTTCCATCATATTTGAGAACGTCAGACATTTTAAAATTCTTGGGTATAGGCAAAGGTGTCGCACTTGGCTTCCACGGTTGTTGAGAATATCTATCAACATCGATGCCTTTGATGATAGGTGGTACACAGGGAATTTGTTCGATGCGATCGTTCTGCTCCTTCATCTATTTTTGCATGGTTAGCAGTAAATTTTGTAATTTTGAGTTATTAGATATACCTGTTCTTGTTTTGAGAGATTCACTAGGAGTATTCCTGAGTTTGCCAACCCAGATTGAGGATTTTCCATGGTGATGGTGTTATTGAGGGGTGGCGTTGGCGGTGTAGGCAACACTGCTGGTAATCCTCTCTCAAATTCTTGCAAAGCTTGGCTCACATACTCTGCAATCATTTGCTTTACATGATCTTGTTCCACAGTTTGATCATTATTACCATGGTTGTTATTGGATCTTTCTGGGGATTGTTCCCTCGAACCACGTGGGGTTCCTGAAGGTGATGGAACTGGGGTTCCACTTCTTTGCTGGTTGTTGTTGTTGGGGTTTGAATAATTCAAAGGATATCACTTGGAAAGTAAACAAAGATTATCAGATTCCCGGTAATGGAACCAATTTACTTAACCAAAGAATTAGACCCTTTGACTAAAGCTTATTTTTAATATGAATACGGGTTACTGATAATCAAGATAATGGAAAAAATGAATAATAAACAATATTGCAGAAATAAAAGATCGATATTGATTGTATTCGAGAATCATATGCCTTTACAAGATGTATTCCACTCCCTTATATAGGAGATTCTTATAACGTACGAATCTTGTTATGGTTACTCATTAATGACTAATTATGACATTAATGAGGCGTTACAAATGATAACGGTAATAGGGGTTCAGTTACATAATGTTCGAGTAATCAATTGTGGGTCCTTGAATCTGCCCGTAGCTTTGTCAAGATTCATTCTGGCCGTGCCTCTCTCCCGTTTTGATCAAGTTGAATTTCTCGTGGCTGATAAGTTCATGGGTTTACTGAACCGTGCCTCTTTGTACCGTACCTCTTCAAAGAGTTACGTCCAGCTGTCGTGTTTTCCTGTGTCCACGTGACTGGCTGAGTTGTCAAAAGCTGGCTTATGTGTGAAACTCTTTTTTACCAATACAACTCCCCCACCTTGCGACTTCTCGACTTCCGCTTCTTACACCTGGCCTCCTAGAAATGGAACCACCGCCTAGCCTCAATTCATTATCATTCTCTATAGCTCTTAAACCAGCAGATCACGAGGACGTCAAACTCTCCGAAGATCACCTTTCTCGAGTTGCATTCATCATCAATACTTATCCAATACCGAACCACTGCACCTCACGTTCTCTGACAGCCACTTCTTCAATACTTATTCACAATACTCTGACCCCATGCAACCGAAGAAACCATAGTACCGACCAACTAACACATTCCATTCGATCAAATAACGACGATATCGCATCACAGGTGAATATTCCACCTTACTTGAAAATACCATGTCTTACTACTTTATCAACCCAAAACCTGACCATTTATAGTTCAATTACCTTCCTTCTACCAGAGCTAAAATACCGAAATTTCGAAATCACACTCTGATAAAACCTCCCTTCAAACCATTCATGAGGACCCACCATATGGGCAAGCGTTCAATAATCATATCGACATCGTGCGATAACCAATCTTAAGCATCATCACTACCTGAGCATAGCCTTAAGGCTCTCAGAAACACAACTACTGAGTTGAAACAACATATTATTCTTTTGCAGGGCTATAACAACAGCCCCAACCAATTACACATGGAAAACATCTCGAATCACATCCGTAGCACCATTTCAATTCCTCAAATTCCCGATTCATAGCAAGCGCTTCGCGACGTATGAGATTGAGTAGTAAGAAACATAGGCATAAGCCTCAAAGGAATCGAATCGCACGATGAGGGACCAAGAAGGGAAGTACTCCTAACAGCCATGTAGCCTCTCAAAGATAAGTATAGACGTATCCGTACCGATCCGCAAGACTCTACTAGACTTGCTCATGACTCGTGAGACCTAAGGGAACCTAGAGCTCTGATACCATGTTGTCACGACCCAAAATCTATTGAGGTCGTGATGGCGCCGGATACATCCCAGAACCCGGTGACACAAGTACATGAGAAAATTCTAAGAATTTCACAAATATTACAAGCTTGTCCGAAAATACAAATTGGACAAGGAATTTAAAATGGAAATAAATACAATATGAGGGAGACTCTGTCAGCTGCGGATCGCCTCCGGATGATGCAGCTCGCCTAAGTCTCCCAAACCAGCCACATCGCTATGAAAGTACATGTGCAATAAAAATGCACAGCAAGTGTAGCATGAGTACGAAAACAACGTGTACTCAGTAAGTCGCCCGCCTAACCTTAGAGAGGTAGTGACGAGAGGTCGAATTAGATACTTGCTAGAGGTCAATTTAGTATATTCAAGTGAGACACTAAGTCATGAATGTCATAGGCAATTTATTTAAATATCAGGGATAAGGAATATCAGTTCTTCATATATTTAACACTTTAACACCTTCGTCATTTCAGTTGACAATTTAAATAATAATCAGGGATGAGAAACATCAGACTTATTTCACATTTTACACATCAATTCTTCTTCTTTTTAACTGGCAATTAGGAATTTCCTTAGGCCGATGAACATGTATAAATCACATGAAATACACAGCAATTATCATGTGCAAGAAATGCCAAGGGTCGAACGGCGCGGACCAACAATAATAAATAGTGCACTGCCGAAGGGTCGAACGGCTCGAACCATAGATGCATTTATTTTCCCCACTCGCGAATCGATCATGCGACGCTGTCAACATAAAAATAATAAGGCTATACTGCTCGTGAATCATAGATGCGACTCATGTGCTCCTATGTACACATATTCACATAATGAATCCACATTTTTTATCAAGAAAGCAGTTACTCAGGAAAGTGGTAAAATTCTTCTCAAGGGAATACGAAAAATAGCATTTAAATCTTTTTTTTGAAACTCATTTGCCAAGTTTAATAATATTCATTAATATGACCTTATCAGGAATACAATTATCTAAGGAGGAATCAATCCTCTTTCTAGATAATTAAGAATGTGAACTCTAGTCTTCTTAGGTATTCAATTACTATTTCGATTATATTAGCGGTCTAATATTACTGGCAAGATCACAAATACAACAGGTAAGGCATGCTAGTGCGTCCTAGACTACCCGGACATGGCATAATAGTAGCTACGCACGGACTCCCGTCACCTCGTGCGTACGTAGCCCCCGCAGATAGTAGCACATACTTAATTAGTTCACCTAGGGGGACAATTCCCCCTCACAAAGTTAGAAAGGAGACTTACCTCGCTCTGAAATTCCATAACCGGCTTCCAAGACCTTCTGATGACTCAAATCGTTGCACAACGCTCCGAAACTAGCCAAATAATGGCAAACCATTGAAAATATACTCTAATATTTGCTAATAATCCAAATTATATAAACTCCTATCTCCGCTCAAGCAATTGACCAAAATGCCCTCGGGCCCACGTGCTCGGATTTCAAAATTTCTCGAAGATAAACCTATAGCTTTACTAGTTCAAATATACAATTTAATCCAATATTCATGCTCAATTCGTGGCTAAAATCCAAATTATCTAATTTTTCTAGGTTTTCTTCAAAATTCCCAATTTCCACAATTTTTTCATGTTCAATCCATGAATATAACTTGTATTTATCTTAAAAACATAAACAAATTGCTTACCTAGTAATGCTTGACGGAAATCCACTCTTGAAGCTATCACGAACCGAAATCTATTAAGGTCGTGATGGCGCCGGACACTACCGTCAGGCAAGCCAATCTTTAATTAGTTAAGTTAGATTTTTCATGTTTTAGCATTTATGAAAATCATTAACATTCACTTTATTACATAATAACTAAATAAAATCCATTAAGTAAATCCAATGGTTTAAATATTCCATTTTAGCAAATATATCCCAACACATCCCAGAACCCGGTGTCACAAGTACATGAGCAAATTCTAAGAATTTCACAAATACTACAAGCTTATCTAATATACACATGGGACAAGGAATTTAAACTGGAAATAAATACAATATGAGGAAGACTCTGTCAGCTGCAGATCGCCTCCGGATGATGCAGCTCGCCTAAGTCTCCAACCAGCCACATCGCTATTAAAGTACTTGTGCAATAAAAATGTACAGCAAGTGTAGCATGAGTACGAAAACAACGTGTACTCAGTATGTCGCCCGCCTAACCTTAGAGAAATAGTGACGATAGGTCGGATTAGACACTCACTAAGGTCCAACAAATTAATTTAACAGAATATGATGAACACGGTAGGCATGTAAAGGTAGTAAAGCAACAAATATATAAGGCACTGAAGTCCAAGTAAATACTGGAATTAAACAAACAGTTACTACTTCCTCATTTTCCCCCAAATATCTTAAATAAACAATTTCTTCTTTGTTTTTCCCCAAATATCTTAAATAAACAATTACTTCTTATTTTTCCCCCAAATATCTTATCACTTCAAAATCCATGAAAAATTTAATAATTTAGCATGCGCATACGGGATAAGGACAACCGGCCTGAGCCATCATAATAATCATCTCTGTGGATTGCCGAGGGTCGAACAGCTCGTACCATAAGTGCACCTTTCAATAAAATAATCATGCACTCGAGGGTCTAACGGCCCGAACCATAAGTGCATATTTCAATAAAATAATCATATCTATGCACTGTCGAGGATCGAACGGCCCGATCATAAGTGCATCTTTCAATCCGTCGTGGCGTACGGCCCGCTCCCATGAAAGTGGGGGAAATAACACTCCGCTCGAGGAATGGAAATTGCGAAGCGGTCACATGCAGTCATGCACAATCAACAGTCTACCCCGACTACATCGGGAATACTCAAGAAAATGGCAAATTTCTCTTTTAAAAATCACAAAATAGTATTTAAATCTTTTCTCGAAATTCTTTTTCTAAGTTTAATAATATTCAATAATATAACCATATCCGGAATACAATTATCCACAGAGAAAATCAATTCTCTTTCTAGATGATTAGAAAATGAACTCTAGTCTTCCTTAGATATTCAATTACGATTTCGATTATATTAGCAGTCCAATATTATAGGCAGGATCACAGGTACAACAGGTAAGGCATGCTAGTGTGTCCTAGACTACCCGGACATGGCATAATAGTAGCTACGCACGGACTCCTGTCACCTCGTGCGTACGTAGCCCCCACAGATAGTAGCACATATTTAAGTAGTTCACCTAGGGGTATAATTCCCCCTCACAAAGTTATAAAGGAGACTTACCTCGCTCCGAAATTCCATAACCGGCTTCCAAGCCCTTCAGATGACTCAAATCGATGCACAACGCCCCAAAACTATCCAAATAACGACAAACCAATGAAAATATACTCTAATATTCGTTAACAATTCAAATTATATCATTTCCCAACTCCGCTCAATGAATTGACCAAAATGCCCTCGGGCCCATGTGCCCGGATTCCGAAATTTCTCAAAGATAAACTCTACCCATAGCTTTACTAGTTCAAATATACAATTTACTCAAATATTCATGCTCAATTCGTGGTTAAAATCCAATTTACCAAATTTCTAGGTTTTCTTCAAAAATCCCAATTTTCCCACAATTTTCATGTCTAATTCCATGTATAAACCTTGAACTTATCTTGGAAATGAGAAGGAATCACTTACCTCTTCATGCTTGATGAAAATCACTCTTTGAAATCCTCCAAAATCGCCCCAACCAAATGAAATTTGGGGAAGAAATGAAATTTTCCCGTTTAAAATAGAACACTGCCAGGTAAACCTTCTGTGCGATCGCACTCCTTCAACCGTGATCGCATAAGCCAAATCTCAGAGGCGTCCAAGAATACACTATGCGATCGCAAATATTGCACCGCGATCTCATAAGCCAAATAATCTCACAGCCTCCTTAATGCATTGTGCGGTCGCATTCTCATCCTTGCGATCACATAGGCAAAAATCCAGCAGCCTTCAATTCCTTCTATGCGATCGCACTACCATGCGTGCGATCGCACAAGCCTAAATTTCATCCCCTTTAATTTTCCTTCTTCGTGATCGCACAACAATGGCTGTGATCGCATTGCACAACAGAAACACCAGAAGACAGCAGCAGCAAATCACCCGGAATTGATCTGAAACCACCCCGGAACACACCCGAGGCCCCCGAGACCCCGTCCAAACACACGACTTAGTCCCAAAACATCCCACGAACTTGCTTGAGGCTTAAAATCACATCAAACAATGCCGAAATCACGAATCGCACTAAAATTCAAACATTATAAACTTGAAATTTCAAACTTCCACTTCCGATGCCGAAACCCGTCAAATCACCTCCGATTGACCCCAAATTTTTCACACAAGTCATATTCAACATTACAGACATGCTCTGACTTCCCGAATCGCATTCCGACCCTGATATCAAAATTTCCACTTCCGGTCCGATTCTTCAAAACCTTCAAATTTCTATCTTTAGCCAAATGACTTCAAAATGACCTCCGGACATCCAAATTCACTTCTGATCGTGCTCCCAACTCCAGAATCACCATACGAAGCTATACCCAGACTCAGAATCCCAAACGGATATCAATATCACTGAAATGCGCTTCAAGCCAAACTTAGGAAATTCCTTCAAAAATGCTGACTTCCACAATATACGCTGAAATGCTCCCGGGTTATCCAAAACCCGATCCCGACATACGCCCAAGTCCGAAATCATCATACGAACCTGCAAGAACCTTCAAATCCTGATTCTGAGGTCGTTTACTCAAAATTTAAAACTTAGTCCATTTCTCCAACTTAAGGCTTCTTAAATGAGAATTTTCTTTCCAAATCAACTCTAAACTTCCTGAAATTCAATTCCGATAACACCTACAAGTCATAATACCTGAAATAGAGCTGCTCTTGACTTCAAGCTGCTGAATGACGCGCTAGAGCTCAAAACGACCGGTCGGGTCGTTACAGAAGCTCCTCAAAATCGCCCACACCAAGTGAAATTTGCAGAAGAAATGAAATTTTCCCGTTTAACACTTCCCAGGCGACCCTCCTATGCGATCACACAACATGATCCGCGATCGCATAGGCCTTCTATGCTGCCTCCCTAATTCCTCATGTGCATTCGCATGTAATCTCCCCCGTTCGCACAGGCCAAAAGCCTCACAGCCTCCAAACGCACATTGTGCGATCGCAACTCCAACTCTGCGATCGCATAGGCAAAACTTCATCACCCTCAAATTTCTTCTTCGTAATCGCATACCATGGACCGCGTTCACATAGCACACCAGATATACCAGAAGACAGCATCAACAAAACAGAGAAAAATGGTCTGAATTCACCTCGAAACACACCCGAGGCCCCCGGGACCCCATCCAAATCCCACGACTCAGTCCCATAACATCCCACAGACTTGCTCGAGGTTTCAAATCACATCAAACAACGCTGAAACCACGAATCACACTAAAATTCAAACTTTATGAACTTGAAATTTCAACTTTCACCTCTGATGCCGAAACCTTTCAAATCACGTCTGATTGACCCCAAATTTTGCACACAAGTCATATTCAACATTACGGACCTGCTCCAACTTCCGGAATCGCATTCCGACCCTGATATCAAAAATTTCGCTTCCGGTCAGATTTCTCAAAAACCTTCAAATTTCTATCTTTAGCCAAATGACTTCAAAATGACCTACGGACATCTGAATTCACTTCCAATGGCTCCCAACTCCAGAATCACCATACGGAGCTATTCCCAAACTCGGAATCCCAAACATGCATCAATAACACTGAAATGAGCTTCAAGCCAAACCTAAGAAATTTCTTCAAAAATGCTGACTTCCACAATATATGCCGAAACACTTTCGAAATAGCGACCAAAGATGGTCCCTTTTTTTAAAATTTTTTTAATTTTTTTTAAACATAAGCGACCAAAATTAGTCGCTAATTTCCATAATTTCTTTTTTAATAAAATAGCGACCAGAGTTGGTTGCTTTTAGGAAATCTAGGTTAATTAGCGACAAACCTTGGTCGCTATTTTCAAGAAAATATTTTTTAAATAGGTAAGCGACCAAAGTTGGTCGCTTTTCTGGGTATTATTTTGGCAGAAACTGCCTGTTTTGGCAGCTATACCACCTGCCAGCATACCAAATGTCACGACCCAAAATTCATAAGGTTGTGATGGCACCGGACATCATTGTCAGGCAAGAGAATCATTAATTAATCGAAATAATTTCCGGTTTAAAACATATATGAAAAATATTTCCTTACACTTTATTACATTTTAACCAAATAGAAATCTGTTAAGTAAAACAAAAGTTTAAGTATTACACTTTAACAAATATACCCCAACACATATCCTAGAACCCCGGTGTCACAGGTACATGAGCAATTTCTAAGAATTTATGCAATCATTACAAAGCCTGTCTGAAATACAACTGGACAAGAAAACTTAAAATGAAATAAATACAGTATGAAGGAGACTCTGTCAGTTGCGGATCGCCTCCAGATGATGCAGCTCGCCTAAGTCTCTGAATCCTCCACAGTGCTACAAAAGTACCTGTGCAATAAAATGCACAGCAAGTGTAGCATAATTACAAAAATAATGTGTACTCAGTAACTCGCCCGCCTAACCTCAGAGAGGTATTGACGAGAGGTCAAATTAGACACTTACTAAAGGTCAATTTAGAATATTTAAGTATGACACTAAGAATGATTATCATGGGCAATTTATTAAAATCAGGATTTAAATATTTTCAACTCCGATCACGTTTAACACTTTATATCTTCGTCATATTAATAAAATTAATCAACATAGGTGATTTAATCAAATAACAATTAATCGACGTGAAGGAACAACTTCATCCAAAATCTCTTTTAATAACTTTAAATCTCGGTATTTCAAGTGATAATTTAATATTGCAGGCCAATAATCAGGCAAAATCATAGCAACTGCGTGGTAAATATCATGCGCAAGCAATGCCGAGGGTCGAACGGCCGGACCAACAATAATAAACTGTGCACTGCCGAAGGGTCGAACGAATCGAACCATAGAAGCATCTATCTGCCACGCTCGCGAATCGATAATGCGATGCGGTTAAAATAATACGGTTAGCCTGCTCGCGAATCATACCTGCGACTCAGGTTCTCATATGAATACACACACAAATACAGGGTCATCCTGCTCACGAATCATACATGCGACTCAGGCATCCAAAGTTACACATATCCACATAATAAATCCGTATTTTATCAAGAAAATGATTTTTCTCAGGAAAGTGGTAAATTCTTATTAAAAGAAACATGAAATATAGCTTTTAAATCTTTGTTTTGAAACTCATTTGTCAAGTTTAATGATATTCCATAATACAACCCAGTGCAGGTACACAAATATCCACACAGGAATCAATTCCATTTTCTTGAAGATTAAAAATATGAACTCTAGTCTTCTTTTAGATATTCAATTACGATTTCGATAATATTAGCAGTTTAATGTTACAGGTAGAATTACAGGTACAACACGTAAGGCATGCTAGTGGGTCCTTGACTACCCGGACATGGCATAATAGTCGCTACGCACGGAACCCCATCACCTCGTGCGTACGTAGCCCCTGAAGATAATAGCATGTACTGAATTAATTCACCTAGGGGGACAATTACCCCTCACAAAGTTAGAAAGGAGACTTACCTCGCTCCGAAATTTCCATAACCGGCCTCCAAGCCCTTCCGACTACTCCAACGGATACACAACGCTCCAAAATAACCATATAACGGCAAAACAATGAAAATTCATCCTAATACTCACAACAATTCAAATTATATACTTTCCCAACCTCGCTCAATGAAATGATCAAAATTCCCTCAAGCCCACGTGCCCGGAAATCCAAAATTATTGAAGATACATGCTACCCATAGCTCTACTAATTCAATCATGCAATTTAGTATACATTCCATACTCAAATTCGTGGCTAAATTCCGAATTTACATTTTCTAGGTTTATTCAATAATTTCCCAAATTCCTACGAATTTTCATGCCTAATCCATGCATATAATCTTGTATTTATCTTACAAACTGGAGGAATTTACTTACATTGATGCCTGACGAAAATCCCCCTTGAAATGCTCTCCAAAATCGCCCATGTCAAATGAAAAATGGGTGAGAAATGACAAAAACCCGAATTTAAAACATTCTGCCCCGGCCTCCTTTCGCACCTACGGTCCAATAGCCACTCATGCGGCTCCGCACTTGCGGAAATTCCATCGCAGGTGCGGCTCTGACTCAACCCAGCATCTCTCGCTTTTGCGGTCCCTTCTTCACTCATACGCTTCCGCAGGTGCGACCCATCTTCCGCACATGCGGCCTCCTCAGCTCCAGCCCAAAACTCGCACCTGCGGAGCCCTTAGCCGTACCCGTGGCTCCGCACCTGTGGTCAAAGCCTCGCAGATGCAGTTACACCAGATGACAGCAACCTTCAGCCTTCTTCAACTTCAAACATTGATCTGTTAACTACCCGGAATCCACCCCAGGCCCCCGGGACCCCATCAAATTATACCAACCTGTTCCAAAACAAAATGCGGACTTGCTCGAGGCCTCAAATCACATCAAACAACATCAAAACCATGAATCACACCCAAATCCCAACTTTATGAACCTGGAAATTTCCAAATTCTACATCTAATGCTGAAACCTATCAAATCACGTCTGATTGACCTCAAATTTTACGCACAGGTCATATTCAAGATTACGGACCTGCTCCAACTTCCGGAATCCCATTCCGACATCGATATCAAAACTTCCACTTCCGGTCGGATTTCTCAAAAACCTTCAAATTTCTATCTTTAGCCAAATGACTTCAAAATGACCTATGGACATCCAAATTCGTTTCCGATCGCGCTCCCAACTCCACAATTACCATACAAAGCTATTCCCAGACTCAGAATCCCAAACGAACATCAAAAACTCAGAAATGCACTTCAAGCCCAAATTTATTAAATTCTTCAAAAATGCTGACTTCCACAATATGCACTGAAATGCTCCCGGTTTATCCAAACCCCAAGCCGGACATACACCCAAGTCCGAAATCATCATACGAACCTGATGGAACCTTTAAATCCTGATACGGAGGTCGTTTACTCAAAATTCTAATCTTAGTTGATTTTTCCAACTTAAGGCTTATAAAATGAGAGTTTTCTTTCCAAATCAACTCTAAACTTCCCGAAATTCAATTATGACCACGCCCACGGGTCATAATACCTGAAACGAAGCTGCTCACGACTTCAAACAGCTGACCGACGTGCTAGAGCTTAAAACGACCGGTTGGGTCGTTACATTCTCCCCTACTTAAACCGACGTTCGTTCTCGAACGTGCTAAGAACTGCTCTGGAGTTACCTGAAATCACTACTTAACACCACGAGCACGTGCCCGTGCTACCACAACCCAGTTGAGTACATTAGCTTGATCACATATGAAGATTTATCCATATAATAAGCTCAGAATTCATTCAAACACCTGAAATTCTCTCTGCCAAGCCTAGTTCCAATATATAAACATTGTATCGACTACCACACAACATACCAGAACATGACTGCATACCTTTGCCGAATCAGCACCATTCACCGCATAACTCGTCATCTGACCACAACGACATCCCCTGAACCTAAATAGCCAAAATTTCATGAATATGATGCTCCCAATGCACCTCATGATATATATATACATCCCGCTATAATGCTGACGATACCACCACAACGGAGGAGATGTGCAGAAATTCGTACCCAACTGCAGAGTTAACAAATCATTGAATACCTCATCTTAACTAGAATCATCACTTCATTATGAACCTGAATAATGGAATTTGTTCTTTAATATACACTTCACATAACCTTATCGCACTGATCCCTGATCCGATAATCCCGTCTCACCCAGTATGAACTGCTCAGACAACAAAGCACCCCAAACATGACCAACAACCCCACATGATACCACATTGCGCCAATAGGCCATAACTCGAACATGATAATAAGAAACGACTCAGGAAGGAACTATTCAACTCACGCAACTAACATGAATTCTTATTAGAGAATAGGAAGTAAAACACAAGAAAATAAATATAGAACCTTACTCATCATCACCCTGTTGCGGCGTGCAACCCGATCCGAATAACATACCCATGGCGACGTGCCACCCGATCCACACATAAAATTTACATAAGAAGATATATATATATACGGAGCTGATTTTCTCACTATTACAAATTACTGACTATCGATCACAAGCATGCTAAGGGCATAATACCGTCCTGGGGACACTGATAGAGCCGTAGGCTACAAAACTCAAACACAACTGAGGTGCGATATATATATATATATATATATATACACTCTGGATCTCAAGAGCTATCCTGCTCACATGACATCCCCACTATGCGGGACCTCAACCATAGGAAATTATCAAAGTCGTTTCACAACTCACATGGCACAATCACAATAACACATGAATTTAACGAAGACAGAACAACACCCGCTGTTCTAATACCTTTCCATGAAAAGCGCTCTACTGAAAGTAACATGCCTGGTTCATACAGGGCCCATAATCATATTTGAATCCATCCACAAACATCGATCCGCCTTGCTCGCACCAAACTAAGCTATTAGATTTTACCTCGGTCCATATTAACCCACTTTCTCTCATAACACACGAGAAGAACCATCATCACCGGGACAAACACCCCATAATCAATAATCAACTGAACTGAACGCTCTCCAGGCGTAAATTCTCAATTAAGCAATATTGCACTTTTTTAAACTCAGTCCAAACCTTCAATCCATCAAGTGACTACATGTCACACTTTATACAATCTTTTCGCGGTCACGCTTCCACGACCTTCCACACAAGGAAACAAGTATGCCCATCCACCACTGGCCATGCTACGTTGTAAGACAATTCAAGAACTCATAACCAGGGTACAAAGCCTCTTCCTTCGAATCTCAATCTCAGGTGACACTGAAATAACACCAGCTTATACTGAACTTTCAAATCACTTTTCCTCGCTTTTCCGAGCTCATGACTTCCTTATTAACACTGGACCGCAATCTCGATTCTTACTCTCAGTTACATACTACTTACCGCACCTAACATACCAACATGAGGCATTGCAAGAATTCCATCATAACTTCCGAACCACCAATAGGGTGAACACTTCATCACATTGAAACCTTTTACTAAACGCAATTCAAGAGTACCATCTCAACACACGAGTGAATTCCCACTATCATCCAATCATGCAAATCCTTAAGTATTAGTCTATACCACCATAACCCTTCCGGGGTTCGCCTATACCTGGCAGGCCATAGCACTCAAATGTTCCAACATAAAATCCATTACGACGGCCGACAAGCCCCGCACACACCGGCACAAACCACATGCATAACTTAATCACATCAAAGGATTCGATCACTGCCACAAATGTGCCATTTCAACCATGGCTAATCAATCGATTTGCTTTTAATCATCTTCATTTGCCTCAGGAATAATAGCAACTTCCTTCAACTCATAGCAAACTCGACCCTCACTCATCCCGAGTGACCTTGATTCACGAGACTATGCTGCCTAAATCCCGCAACTCGTCTCATGCCCTCCTGATAATCTTTTATTCAATCCGGAGTTTATTTCTCTCACTCCTCCAATACTATCCTGCATGCTGAAACATAACATAGAACATTCCAACCATCCTCCTCTTTCTGAGAAATTACTATGCAAAAGCTCGATTCTCGATCATATTGCTGCTTGGAACCCTTAAATGCCACATTCTTAAATTTTGAATTCACTAGGACCACTATTGAGAGTCACCCACTCTGACTGGCCCTGAATACAATCAACTCCAAGGCTCTTCTAGCACAGGAGCACCCTTTTCAAGGAAACACGTGACTGAGTCACTATCCTTACAACTCGCCCATGCCTTAAGCAAAATTCTGAATCTTCCAAAGCTTAAACTTGGCCCGACAGGGCCAACTTTTGCACACACTCATCAAATCCCACACACAATAACCATTTTACTCCCTCCCCTTAGCTTAAATAACTTGCCAACATGCCGACGCCTCCGTGACCCTATGCGAAGACAACCCTACAACCCAACTGCAGATGGTGGGACTCCCCCACTTAGCCTAAAGCTACTCCTTGAACCACTCTAGACCTTTCCGAGATCCTTTCTCCTTTGATAACACGATCTTGCTCAACCAATCCGTCCAATTCTTCAAAATTCTCTTGCTAGCACTCCCTAAATACTCCAATTCTCTAGCAACATTCACACATTCTACCTCCTATCAACTAGCCACTAGAACCCCTCAAAGAGACCTGCCAACCCCGCTATCGCTAACTTATTCACAAAAGATAACCTACCTGTGGAAATCACCCGCGGACACCTCCCAACGACGCTGAAATGCACGCTCTCTATGACTTCAATGCCCCATCGTACGCCCTCCTTCATTTACCAATTTTACTAGTCCGTCCGCTCCTCATGGACATCCACTAAATGCGCGACTATATCTTCAAATTCCAAGTTATGCTGCCGCTCCCCCACTTTGCGACTGCTCGACTTCCGCTTCTTACACCTAGCCTCCTAGAGATGGAACCACCGCCTAGACTCACTTCAAGACCATTCTCTGTAGCTCTCAAACCAGCAGATCACCACGACTTCAAACTCTACGAAGATCATATTTCTCTAGCTTCCTTCATTACCAACCCTTACCCGGTACTGAACCACCGCACCTCACGATCCCTGCCAATCGCTTTCTTCAATACTCCTTCCCAATACTCGGACCCCATGCAACCGAAGAAACCATAGCACCGCCAAACTTAACACATTCCATTCGATCAATGACGACGACTACACGTCACATGTGCATATCCCATCTCACTTGCAGACACCAAGTCTTACTACTTTATCAACCCCAACCGGACCATTCATAACCCAAATGCCTTTCCTCTCCCGGAACTAGAATACCGAGATTTCGAAATCACACTCTGAGAAGACCTCCCTTCAAACCATTCATCATCCCCAACATACGGGCAAGCATTCTATCATCATATCGTCATCACACGATAACCAATCGCAAGCATCATCACTACCTGAGCATAGCCTTAAGGCTCCCATAAACACAACTACTGAGCTGAAATAACATATTACCCTTTTGCAGGGCCATAACAACAGCCACGACCAATTACACATGGAAGCATCTCGAATTACATCTGTAGCACCATTTCAACTTCTCAAATTCTTGATTCATAGCAAGCGCTTTGCGACGCGTAAGATTGAGTAAGAATAAACATAGGCATAAGCCTCAAAGGAATCAAATCACACGATGAGGAATCAAGAAGGGAAGTACTCCTAACAGTTTTTTAGCCTCTCGAAGATAAGTACAGACGTCTCCGTACCGATCCGCAAGACTCTACTACACTTGCTCATGACTCGTGAGACCTACAGGAACCTAGTGCTCTGATACCATGTTGTCACGAACCAAAATCCATAAGGTCGTGATGGCGCCGGACATCACTGTCAGGCAAGCCAATCATTAATTAATCGAAATAATTTTCGGTTTAAAACATTTATGAAAAACATTTCCTTGCATTTTATTACATTTTAACCAAATAGAAATCTGTTAAGTAAAACAGTAGTTTAAGTATTACACTTTAACAAATATACCCGAACACATATCCCAAAACCCGGTGTCACAGGTACATGAGCAATTTCTAAGAATTTATGCAATCATTACAAAGCCTGTCCGAAATACAGTTGGACAAGGAAATTTAAAATGAAATAAATACAGTACAAAGGAGACTCTGTCAGCTACAGATCGCCTCGGGATGATGCAGCTCGCCTAAGTATCTGAATCCTCCACATTGCTATGAAAGTACCTATGCAATAAAATGCATAGCAAGTGTAGCATGAGTACAAAAATAACGTGTACTCAGTAAGTCGCCCGTCTAACCTCAGAGAGGATTTTTTAAAATCAGGATTTAAATATTTTCAACTCCGATCACGTTTAACACTTTATATCTTCGTCATATTAAAACAATTAATCAACATGGGTGATTTAATCAAATAACAATTAATCGACGGGAAGGAACAACTTCTTCCAAAATCTCTTTTAATAACTTTAAATCTCTGTCATTTCAAGTGATAATTTAATATTCCAGGCCAGTAATCAGGCAAAATCATAGCAACTACGTAGAAAATATCATGCGCAAGCAATGCCGAGGGTCGAACGGTGCAGACAAAAAATAATAAACTATGCACTTCCGAAGGGTCGAACGGCTCCAACATAGATGCATCTATCTGCCCCGCTCGCGAATCGATCGTGCGACGCGGTTAAAATAATACAGCTAGCCTGCTCGCGAATCATACCTGCGACTTAGGTGCTCATATGAATACACACACAAATACAGGGTCATCTTGCTCGCGAATCATACATGCGACTCAGGCACCCAAAGTTACACATATCCACATAATATATCCGTATTTTATCAAGAAAACAGTTTTTCTCAGGAAAGTGGTAAATTCTTATTAAAAGAAACACGAAATATAGCTTTTAAATCTTTGTTTTGAAACTCATTTTTCAAGTTTAATGATATTCCATAATACAACCCAGTCCAGGTACACAAATATCCACAGAGGAATCAATTCCCTTTTCTAGAAGATTAACAAAATGAACTCTAGTATTCTTTTAGATATTCAATTACGATTTCGATTACATTAGCAGTTTAATGTTACAGGCAGGATTACAGGTACAACACGTAAGGCATGCTAGTGGGTCCTAGACTACCCGGACATGGCATAATAGTCGCTACGCACGGACCCCCGTCACCTCGTGCGTATGTAGCCCCCGAAGATAATAGCATGTACTGAATTATATCACCTAGGGGGACAATTCCCCCTCTCAAATTTAGAAAGGAGACTTACCTCGCTCCGAAATTTCCATAACCGGCCTCCAAGCCCTTCCGACGACTCCAACAGACGCACAACGCTCCAGAACTACCATATAACGGCAAAACAATGAAAATTCATCCTAATACTCACAACAATTCAAATTATATACTTTCTCAACCCCGCTCAGTGACATTCCAAAATGCACTCGGGCCCACGTGCCCGAAAATCCGAAATTCTTGAAGATACACGCTACCCATAGCTCTACTAGTTCAATCATGCAATTTACTCTACATTCCATACTCAAATTCGTGGCTAAATTCCGAATTTACATTTTCTAGGTTTCTTCAATAATTTCCCAAATTCCTACCAATTTCCATGCCTAATCCATGCATATAATCTTGTATTTATCTTACAAACCGGAGGAATTTCCTTACCTTGATGCCTGACGAAAATCCCCCTTGAAATGCTCTCAAAAATCGCCCATGTCAAATGAAAAATGGGTGAGAAATGACAAAAACCCGACTTTAAAACATTCTGCCTAGGCCTTGTTTCGCACCTGCGGTCCAGAAGCCGCTCCTGCGGCTCCGCACCTGTGGAAATTCCATCGCAGGTGCGGCTCTGACTCCACCCAGCATCTCTCGCTTCTGCGGTCCCTTCTTCGCACCTACGCTTTCGCCGGTGCGACCCATTTTCCACACCTGCGGCCTCCTCAGCTCCAGCCATAAAACTCGCACCTGCGGCGCCCTTAGCCGCACCCGCGGCTCCGCACCTGCAGTCAAAGCCTCGCAGGTGCGGTTACACCAGATGACAGCAACCTTCAGCCTTCTTCAACTTCAAACATTGATCTGTTAACCACCCGGAATACACCCGAGGCCCCCGGGACCTCGTCAAATTATACCAACATGTTCCAAAACAAAATGCGGACTTGCTCGAGGCCTCAAATCACATCAAACAACATCAAAACCACGAATCGCACCCAAATCCCAACTTTATGAACCTAAAAATTTCCAACTTCTGCATCTGATGCCGAAACATATCAAATCACGTCTGATTGACCTCAAATTTTGCGCACAGGTCATATTCAATATTACGGACCTGCTCCAACTTCCGGAATCCCATTCCGACCTCGATATCAAAACTTTCACTTCCGGTCGGATTTCTAAAAAACCTTCAAATTTCTATCTTTAGCCAAATGACTTCAAAATGACCTACGGACATCCAAATTCGTTTCTGATCGCGCTCCCAACTCCACAATCACCATACGAAGCTATTCCCAGACTCGAAATTCCAAACGGACATCAAAAACTCTGAAATGCACTTCAAGCCCAAATTTATTAAATTCTTCAAAAATGCTAACTTCCACAATATGCACCGAAACGCTCCCGATTTATCTAAACCCCGAGCCGGACATACACCCAAGTGTGAAATCATCATACGAACCTGCTGGAACCTTTAAATCCTAATACGGAGGTCGTTTACTCAAAATTCTAATCTTAGTTGATTTTTCCAACGTAAGGCTTATGAAATGGAATTTTCTTTCCAAATCAACTCTAAACTTCCCGAAATTCAATTCCGACCACGCCCACGGGTCATAATACCTGAAATGAAGCTGCTCACGACCTCAAACCGCTGATCGACGCGCTAGTGCTCAAAACGACCGGTCGGGTCGATACACCAAATTCCCTATATAACAATATAGGGAATTCATACAAATACAATCCTACCAACAACAACAACACAACAAAAACAACTACTACTACTACACAACAACAACAACAACTACTACTACTACTACTACACAACAACAACAACAACAACAACAACAACAATATTAACAACAACACAACAATAACATTAAAACCAACAAATTAAAGTTCAATAGAACTAACACATTAAACTAACAAAACTAAGTTAACACTTTATATCCAAAAAACCAATTTATAAACTATCAAAACTAAATTCACATCCAAAAATTTCAATTCATATCAAAAAATTTCAATTTATAAACTAAAATTAAAATACATAAAAAAAAGTCCAAGTTATAAACTAAAATTCAAATACATAAACTAAAAGTCCAATTCATATCATAAAAGTTCAATTCATATCCTAAAGGCTCAATACATATCCTAAAATTTCAATTCATACACAAAAAGTTCAATTCATATCCTAAAGGTTCAATTCATATCCTAAAATTTCAATTCATATCCACAAAATTTCAATTCATATCCAAAAATTTCAATTTATAATCAAAAATTCCTATTCATATCCAAAATTTTCAATTCATATCCTAAACTCTAAATTATAAATAAACTATCAAGACAATACAAAGTATAATTCAAATCTAACTAAACTCAATTCAACACTAATTACACTAATTCATATCCTAAAAGTTCAATTCATATCCTAAAGGCTCATTTCATATCCTAAAATTTCAATTCATACACAAAAATTTAAATTCATATCCTAAAGGTTCAATTCATATCCTAAAATTTCAATTCATATCCAAAAATTTCAATTTATAAACTAAAATTCCAATTCATATAAAAAATTTTCAATTTATAAACTAAAATTCCAATTCATATCCTAAAATTTCAATTCATACACAAAAAGTTCAATTCATATCCTAAAGGTTCAATTCATATCCTAAAATTTCAATTCATATCCATAAAATTTCAATTCACGTCCATATATTTCATTTTATAAACTAAAATTCCAATTCTTATCCAAAAATTTCAATTCATATCCTAAACCCTAAATTCTAACTAAACTATCAAGACAATACAAAGTATAATTCAAATCTAACTAAACTAAATTCAACACTAATTACACTAATTCATCCTAAAAGTTCAATTCATATCCTAAAATTTCAATTCATACACAAAAAGTTCAATTCATGTCCTAAAGGTTCAATTCATATCCTAAAATATCAATTCATATCCACAAAATTTCAATTTATATCAAAAATTTTCAATTTATAAACTAAAATTCCTATTCATATCCAAAATTTTAAATTCATATCCTAAACCCTAAATTCTAACTAAACTATCAAGACAATACAAAGTATAATTCAAATCTAACTAAACTAAATTCAACACTAATTACACTAGTTCATATCCTAAAAGTTCAATTCATATCCTAAAGGCTCAATTCATATCCTCAAATATCAATTCATATACAAAAAGTTCAATTCATATCCTAAAGTTTCAATTCATATCCTAAAATTTCAATTCATATCCACAAAATTTCAATTCATATCCAAAAATTTCAATTTATAAACTAAAATTCCAATTAATACCCAAAAATTCCAATTCATGTCCTAAACCCTATATTCTAACTAAACTATCAAGAAAATATAAAGTATAATTCAAATCTAACTAAACTAAATTAAACACTGATTACACTAATTCATATCCTAAAGGCTCAATTCATATCCTAAAATTTCAATTTATGCACAAAAAGTTCAATTAATATCCTAAAGGTTCAATTCATATCCACAAAATTTCAATTCATATCTAAAAATTTCAATTTATAAACTAAAATTCCAATTCATATCCAAAAATTTCAATTCATATCCTAAACCCTAAATTCTAACTAAATTATCAAGACAATACAAAGTATAATTCAAATCTAACTAAACTAAATTCAACATTAATTACACTAATTCATATCCTAAAAGTTCAATTCATATCCTAAAGGCTCAATTCATATCCTAAAATTACAATTCATACACAAAAAGTTCAATTCATATCCTAAAGGTTCAATTCATATCCTAAAATTTTAATCCATATCCACAAAATTTCAATTCATATCCAAAAATTTCAATTTATAAACTAAAATTCCAATTCATATTCAACACTAATTACATTAATTAGTTATAAAAATTAATTAACAAAACTAATTAAAAAAAGACATAAACCCTAATCCTCAATAAAATACAATGTTCAAAGAATTGAAACACTAATTGAAACAATAAACAACAATACATCAAATATTGTAACACACACACACATACACTAGAAATAACAAAGATTCAAGGTTATTGGTTTTTTTTTAGGTGGAGAAGGAGAGAGAGAGAGGCGGCAGTGGTGGCGGTCGGCGAGCAGTGGGCAGCGTGGCGGCAGCGAGCAAGGGAGCAGTGGTGGCGCGGGGTAGGGGATGGGATTTGGGTGAGTGAAATAGAGAAGGGGAGGGAAAGAGAGAGTTGGGGAAATTTTGGGGA